>JZKD02S1607682.1:51793-67605 GCA_000966675.3 Picea glauca | reverse complement strand
GGGGGGGGGGCATCTCAGATCATGATGCACAGGTTCATGCAACAATATAGACAAGCCTGGTAGATTAAATGTGGCTAGAAAAGGGATACGGGGTTGCGGCATTTGGCCCCAAGCTCTCTGGAAAGATTTTTGTTGGGGAATTGTAGCCCATCCAGGGTTTTGGTATGCATCATGGCCATGTCCGAGATTGTAAGACCCTCCTTTGAATTGATTCATGAGGGGTTGGTTGGGCATCATTCCAGTAGGAATGCTATGATGAGGATTGTAAAAAATTGCCCCAGCTGGAGTGGCTCTAGGTTGGGGGTTCCCCAAGGTATGAAATTGACCTCCTCTGGGTGTGAATCAGGAGGATAAAGGTGGATTAGTCATGCCAAATGTGTTTGGTTGGAATCGGTATAGAGGAGGTATGTGTAAAGGACGGATCGTAAGCAGTAGCTTGTCTGCTAGGTTGGTTACTCCATCCAGGAGCATTAGGACCAAGATTAGACACGGGGTGAAAATGAGGAAGACCTCCAATTGTAGGAGTTGTTTGTGGGATATGAGCACCACCAAAATAAAATGGAGTATGTGAAGGAGCCATGCCCCCATGTCCAATACTACTATTTGAAGTAGATGTCGAGATGGAGGATGAAAATTGCGATGTGAAATTCAACATACCATAAGAAAAAGGGATAGAGGTTGTAGGGATGGACTGAATATTGTAGCACGGCGAGTGACCAAGGGACCCAAAAGGGTTTGTGTCTATAGGTTGAGTATTCACTATATGATAGACATGAGTGATGATAGGAACCTTCGGCACTACAACCATTGTGGTTGAAGGTGTCAAATGAGTATTGTTAACTATAGTGGGTATGGGAGTTGAAGGACTCCTAGTATCTTTCTGACTCGATTCAGTACTCATCCTTGTATGATCACAAGTCTGATAAGTGGAGGTGTGTGCACAACATTTGATAACTTTACACCTTTTAGAAAGAAAAGACTCAAGATGCAGTGGTAATCGTATCAAGCGGTGAGACCTGCGAGGAAGTTGGTCTGGATCCATGATGACTCAAGACTCGAGATATAAAAAACAAATCCTAAGGCCAACTAGCAATCAAAGAGAACACCAAAATAAAGTAAACAAAAAACAAATCCTAAGGCCAACTAGCAATCAAAGAGAACACCAAAATAAAGTAAACAAAAAACAAATCCTAAGGCCAACTAGCAATCAAAGAGAACACCAAAATAAAGTAAACAAAAGACCAATATGCACACAAACAGGATAAAGTGGTTGAAAGGGGCCTCCCTCCATAAAGTAGGTATGCCTTGCCCAATAGGGTCCTGAGACTCATTGCAAAATATCATAGCTATCAGAATCAGATATACGAGCTCTCGTGGGCTTAACAACTAGTCGTTCAGATCTCCTCAAGGAGGTAATCCTCCATAAAGGTTGTGTGTTGTTCGACCCTTATCTAACCCAGGGTACCTATAGAATAACCCCGGCAAGTAACCTATGTGGTACTTATGTCGAGCAACTAAGCAACCACAGTATAACATATGCGCAGAAGAACAGTCATAAGTCAGGTCTATCGTATGGGCAGGGTAACAAATCCCGAAACCTCAAAAGCATCGCCTCTCACAGAGGTAAAGGTACTAGCAAGATCCCCAAAAATATATCTGATGCTAAGAAGGTATTGGAGAGATAACCCCTCAACCAAACTCACATGACCTCATTCTTAACTCCAGTGTAAGTGGAGCCTTCTAACGTCACCAATTATACAATGGATTTCACCACTCCCTTAGTAAGACACATATGTTGATTTAATAGCCTTGGAGAAGTTTACTCACAAAATCCTATTCCAAGGCTCTAAATCCTAAGCTAGTTTGTGCACCCTAAAAAATAAAATCGTTTCTAATCAATTTTAAATTATCAATGTTGCTTTTATTGGCCTTTATTACTCAAAAAAGGTGCGGTCATGAAACTAATGATGTTATAACTCAACAAGTAAAATAAACAAATATGAATAAAATGTAAAGTCCTAACTTCAATTCCCAATAAATGATAATCTTTTCAAAATGAAATTTTCGATTTAGTTATGCAATTCAAAATAAGATGCAATATTTCTATACATGTACTAAGATCAACGGTAAAGACCCAAAAGATCAAATGCCAACCATGCACAATGCTTAATATTTTTCTATTTTCAATATAAAAGAATGAAAATGCAAGGACTGAACAACAGCTTGATATAAATATTCTATTGTATGTAAACAGAGACAAACCAAGTAGGACATCAATAAGAAAACACCCATCCCAATATGCAAGGACAATCAAATGAAAAGGATGATGAGAAAGGCATCGCCCAAAAATTCAACCAAAGAAAGGTTTCCTATCATTCCACAAACACTTAATAGTCATAATAATAACCCAAGAAGACTCAACAACCATCAAAACTTACCCAGCAAACATCAAACTCAGCAATCAAGAAAAAAAGGATGATGTACGCGACTTTTTAGGAGAAAATTGCTTATATACGCCTCTTGCAGAAGGATAGCACGCGTATGTACACGACTGTCAGGTAAAAACCTGCGTATATGTGTTAAAACACTGTCAGGATAAGGATAAGTCTAAGAAACTTAGACTCAAAATGAACAGAGGTTGTCAAGCAATCAGACGACAAGAAACTCAATACAAACGAGAGCAATCAAAGGAGAAAAGCACTCTAAACCCTAAAACGAATATTATATCCCTAGTATGGTCGCCAATTCTATTACGAGGAAAATCTCTCAATGGAAAGGGGTAAACCACAATAGATGGAAATGACTGCAGAAATCAACTCTAATCCCAGGTATGTTATATAAACAAATATGCTAACAAGACAAGATAAAGATCCTACCTCATCCAGACGTTCAATGAAGTCCATCATTGAGCACTTGACTCAAATCAATACACCTACAACTTGTCCTCAACAACCAAGAAACACAAGCATATGGTGATAATATATAAAGTTATCGCATTCAATATCATAATCCATTAACATTCATAAGAAATACACCCATGGAATAACGATTCAAATATTTGCAAGATATTAATTGGACGAGAAAAGAGTATTTCTATTAAAATGTAATCAGTAGAAGTGAATGAATTACAAACTTTCGTGTCGGCACGGTTCATAACAGAGAAACTAAGTCCCTTCCAGATGGGCCTCCACCACTTCAATCCTCCACCAAATGCAAGCTCATATAAGAGAGACAATGAGGTTCTCAATCAAGTAGGGAAGAGCTTGGGGGTTGAACAATATGTTCAAACTTAAAAGGACAAAGGGATGCAGACTCAATATGAAGTGAATAATTTCTCCAGAGTAACTTTGCTCTCAAAGTTGAATTCTTCTCCTATTTTCCATAGCTTGGATATGGCCCATTTAAAGCCTTCAAGTAGAACTGAAGGGAGGATTCAGAATTTTTCCAGTATATGGAAGGTCAAGGATCATGGATCTCATGACGTGACATGGAAACCCGACACTATTTTTTAATTTTGGGCACAAAACCTGATGTACGCAGGTTGTAGTGGTGCAACTTGCATATACGCATGGTGTATAATAGTTAGGGCACACATATTTGGAAAAATATTGTTTTTAGCTCTGGGATTTGCAAAAAGGGACTTCAAGTCTGCATAGGGAAAGGAAAAAGGCCTTTTGAGAAAATTTTCATAGGGTGAGGCAAATCTTGTTATAACAAGAACTAGTAGAGGAATATGAATGGATCAGTCCGATGGTAGTCCAAGAAAATAAGCAAAGGGCGATAATTATTTTTGTAGATCTGATGAAACTCGGTGATGCTTGCTTACATGACCCTTTCCCTATCCCTTTTAGAGATGAAGTCTTAGAGAATTTGGGAGGCCAAGAAGTATATTTAGTCACAGATGGATTCTTAGGATACCATCAGATCAAAATAGCTCCAGAGGATAGGTATAAGACTAATTTTTCTACAGAATGGGGATCCTACCAGTATATAGTCATGCCCTTGGGACTGAAGAATCCACCAACCATTTTCTCAAGAGTAGTCATAGTTGTTTTTAAGGAATTCATACATCAGTTTCTAGAAGTATTTCTGGATGACTAGATTGTATATAGTCTTTTAAAGGATCATGTAGAAGTGTTAAGACTAATGTTGGAAAGATGCAGGAAATGTCAGATATCATTAAACATCAAGAAATGCATTTTTGGTACACCTTTTGGGATATTGTTGGGATACATAGTGTGTAAACAAGGTTTACTAGTTGACCCTGCTAAGATTGCAGTCATTGTAAATTTACCACCACCAAAGTCAGTGCACCAGTTAAGAGAAACATTAGGACATATAGTCTATTACAAGAATTTTATAAAGGGGTATGCGTAGATTACTGCACCAATGGAAAAATTGTTAAAGAAGAACACCAGATTTCAGTGGAATGTGGATTGTCAGCAAGCATTGGACACTCTAAAGGAAAATATGGTGACAACACCTATATTAGTATTTCCATATTGGGAAAATTCCTTTCATATGCATGTAGATGCATCAACTATAGAACTTGGAGCAATTTTGGCACAGCCAAGAGCAGGGAACTTAAACCATCCTATAGCCTTTGCAAGCATAAAGTTGTCAGAATCTGAACATAATTACAACACATCTCTAAGAGATGGTTGATCCATGGTATATGCACTTCATAAATTCAGGCATTATTTACTAGGTAAACACTTTAAAATGTTCACGGAACATTCTTCCCTCAAATATCTAGTCAACAAGCCAGTGTTGGGGGGGAGGATTTGTATATGGATATTATTATTCCAAGAATTTAATTTTGAAGTGATATTTAAACCAAGCAAGCTGAATGCAGGACCTGATCACCTATCAAGGGTAACCAATGGAGAAGAACCTACTAATTTGGAAGACAACTTCCCTAATGCGGAGTTATTTTTAGTACATGTAGTTGATGAATACTTCATTGATATTATTGAATACTTAAGTACATGAGTTGCACCACGAGACTTTAGCATTGCGTAGAAGAAAAACCTGGTAGTCAGAGTTGCAGACTATCAACTCATTGTAGGTCATTTATACAATATGGGCGCAGATATCATTTTGAGAAGGTTTGTATTCGAACATGAACAACCCTGAATTTTGGAAAAATCTCATGAAGGTATAGTTGAAGGAAACTATGCAAGCAAAGATACCGTGCATAAGGTGTTGCGTGTAGGATTATGGTGGCCATCGGTCCATAAAGATGCCAAGGAATATTTCTAGAACTGTGATGTATATTATAGGGTTGGCAAGCCCAACATAAGAGATGAGATTCCCCTAAGACCACAAGTGACTCTGCAGGTATTTGAAAAATTGGAAATAATCTTTGTTGGACCTATTAATCCACCAGTAAAAAGGTCAGGAGCAAGATATATCATCGTTGCAACTGAATACTTAACAAGATGGGCACAAGTAGCACCAATCAAATATTGTAGTGCAAAGACAACAACACACTTGTTATTTGAGCAAGTGATCACCATATTTGGATGTCCCGAGATTTTGATGAGTGAACAAGGCACTCATTTTATTAATAATACCATCAGGTTTATGACTAATGAGTTTGAATTCTATCAACATTAGCGTACACCATATCATCCTTAGGCAAATGGAATAGTAGAAGCTTTCAATAAGATTTTGGAAAATGCATTGACTAAGATCTGCAATGTGAACATGGATGATTGGGACTTGAAAATACCAGCAGTACTATGGGAATACATGACCACATGCAAGAAGTTGACAGGACAAACACCATTCAGAATGGTGTATGGACAAGAAGTATTGGTGCCATTATAATTTATGGTACCCAGTCTATGTGTAGCAACAATTACCAACATGACATAAAGAGGCGCAGTACAGGAGAGGCGAAGCTGACTAATGGAAATGGAAGAGGAAAGGATTCTGGCATGATTTAGCCAGGAAGTACAGAAAGTAAGGGAAAAATATTGGCATGACAAACATATTAAAAGTAAAAGCTTTAAGGAGGGTGACCTAGTTCTTATCTATGAAAACAAATTTTTGCAACACCCTGGTAAGTTTAGAATGCATTGGCTAGGGCCATATGAAGTAAAGACTATCAAGGATGGGGGATCTTTACAACTAAAGGACTTGGGAGGAACAAAACTGAAAGGCATGATCAACAGTAGTCGATTGAAACCGTATAGGAACAATCAACCTACTAAGTCTTAATAGTTACATCACAGTAAGAAAGTCATGTATATAGTGTACTATAGTAGATATTATGACAGAAAAATGATAAAAATAAAATAAAAAGGGGATAAATAAGAAAATATGAATTTAAAAATAGAAGAAGAAGAAAAACACAAAAGGAGGGAGAAGCTGACTAAACAACAGGAAATTGGGAAAAAAGTTGCGCGCAATAATTACTACGACAACATAGAAAGAAAACACACAGGGAAAATTGAACTCGGCGCAAATGCACAAAAAAAGAGAAAAACAATTACGACCGGGTCTATAAAGTGCAGAAAGCACACGTTAGTTCGACACTTAGTGAGTTTTGAGCACATATCAAGATACAAGTGCATGTCCTAGCTAGAATTGTGCAAATAATTGAGTGAGTGTGTGAATTGGATAAAATATGACACCACCAAAGTTGGTGCTCCAAGATAGTATGTATGGGTTACTCAACAAGGCCAAAGGTGCAAGGAAAGGATGAGAGAGCCCAAGAACGTGGTTGAGCTTGAATATGTCATTACTTCAGACATAGAGTCAATCAACCTGACACAGTTTGAGGAGAATACATTGACATCGGCATGAGGGGAAGTAGAGCAGAGTTCCAAGACTCGAAATGGAATTATGAACCCTAATCCTGAAACACCCGCTAAACCTGACGAAACAATGGGTCAAAAAAAGGGTCACGACGAAGAAGAGGTGTTGGTCGGGAACATCACCAACCGGTCGGACTCCGAGAGGGAAGAAGATGATGCAGAAACAGCAAAGGTAGGCCCAACTGTTATCGGGAAAAGAAGAAAGGTGCAAGACGCCATGGATATTACACTTCCATATCTCCCAGACACAGTGGTCACTGTGGATGACATGCTAGAAAAAGTACCTAAACTGAGGTACTCAGACCACAATGTGTGCGATGCGACCAAATTCCCATATTTGGCCGAAGAAACCTACTTAGAAAATAGAGGGGAAATTGGACCCCTAAGAAAATCTATAATGGATCTCACGCAATGGATAACGAGTTTGTACAATTATGGAATAATGAACCTCTTGGATGTACAGCACTTCAGGTGTGGTAAAAACGTGGGGCTCTATGTCAAACAGTTATTATCACGGGTACATGGTGGAATCCTTTGGATGGATAGGCTAGTACAACTAGATGCGGTGCTAATCACCAAGATTATAGGATTACCTACAATCGACACACAACTAGAGGAGTATTTGGATAACAAGGCACGCGAGAAGGAAATTGTCGAGCTGGTAAAAGCACAATTTGGCACCAGAAGGGGAAATAAGCGCATTGTGCTCAAGGAAATTAATGACAATGCGAAAAGGTTATCCATCAAGCTTATGGATTGCAAGCTACTGAGAAAATGCAGGAAAGAAGAAGCTCTAACATGAGTCATTGCAGTAGCCATGTAGTGCGCAAAAGGAGTGATGTTCAGTTGGGCACTGTACCAGTTGAACCAATTTTTGGTTGATTGAAGAGATGCGTAGGATAATGGAACTGAGTTCAATTATTCTTGGATCATTATTCTTATAGCCTTAGTAGGGTGGCAGGATCCAAAGTTTTCATCCTTCCTAGATATGAAAGAAAAGTGCTATGCGACCAGATATGAGACCCTCTGGTAGGCCAAGGACAATAAAAATTAATAGGCAAATAACACAGTATTTGCAATGTTGCTTGGAGAAATACAACAACGCACAACCAATGTGTGGTGCATCCATGTGGAGGTAGTCTAGGAAACTAAAGGGATAGCCAGGTTCAAGGAATCCAGGCATCACATGTGGATCCAGGCCATAAGGGATCCAAAGAAGGCATGGTTGGAGATGCAATATCGCATCACAAAGGAATAAATTGACTGGATAATCAGAGACTAACCAGTGTAGTGGAAGATTGTAGTAGAAAAACCAGCAACAAATCCAACCATGACACAATCCACCAAGCCCAAGGAAAATTCTGAAGTAGTTTCCTCAACAAAAACAAACAACCTAACTTATAACACTAGAAAGGCTGCAACGCATAATCAACATTCGGGAAGCAGCGCAGTTCCCAAAAGACCAAGGAGGACAACAATATTGACCAGGATAGACATCCAGTAGGATGCCAGAAAGGGGGACACATCACATGCTGGTAAAGAAAGGGTATAGGTTACAACGATTGGGGTGCAACCCTCATAGACAAAAATGAAGACAGTGTAGGTAGAAGTGACGTGAAAAAAGAGGAAGTATACCACGAAATACCCAGTCATCACCCTGACAGAGGATGATGTTGAATTCGTCGCAGACAAGGTCCAAGATAGGGGGGAAGAGGTGGTCCATGTTGTAGAGGCACAAAGAGAAGAGATCATAGCTAAACTCATAGAATTCCATGAAACGCTACAACAACTATGGATTCAAATAGTACCACAATCCACAACGCAACAACATGAAAAGACACAAATATCCCCTGCGCAGAAATAAGGAGAGGAGACAGTTCAGTTAGTAGTGAAAGGCAAGGACACATTCGCGGTCACTTGCCAAATGATCAGAATGGATCAAGAGACTGCGCAAAAACGCATGGGGGAAATTGAGAAATTTTTAGTCATGGCACAAATACCCACCAAGTCATTATATGGACTCCAAGATAGTATAATGCAAGAAGTGCAATTTTAGAGCCCGCGTAGATGCGACTAACCTGTAGGTGGGTAAGGGAGTCACTGAAATGCTACAAATCACCTACAACCAACTGGACTTGGACAAAGAGGAGGATAAATAACATGTTGATAAGCTATAACATGGCCTAACAGTGGTATACGACATCATCGCAGACAGCATGCAAGCACCAGAGAGGAGCGCAAAAGAAAAGATAAAAAATATTTCACACACAGTTTAGGGATATAAGTAGGAAATCGAGGAGCTAAAAGAAAATCTTAATCCTATGACTCTTCCTGAGGTTCGATAATAGAGAGAACAACAATCCACACTCCAGATAGTGGATATGGAAAAACAAGCAAGGGAAGGCGCAGAGTTGTTCAACAAAACTGTGCAGATTTGGACCATTTTAGAAGAAGATGAAAAGGTCCAACAGTGGGACCAACAAGAGGAGAAAATAAGCACTACCATACATGAGTTGAAGCAGCGACATAAAACAATGAGTATTACGAAGCGCTTGAAGGGCACCCAGGAAATGAAGACTCTACAGACAGAGTTAAAGACAATGCAGATGAATAAGCAAGAAAGACAAACCCAATTGGAACCCCTCCAAGAACAAGCAGCACAGATGATTTTGTAGCTGGAGGAAGAGAATATGAGCATGGAACAGGCACATTCAGAAGGTGCAACATTATAGGAAGAGATAACAACACAGACAGTCGAGGTCCTAACAGACAAAGCTACACAAATGAGGGAAAAAGGAAAGGAACTAGCAGAGAAGTTCAACAATTTGGAAAAGTTGTACAGGGAGCGTGTACTACCTAAGTGGCTTGGGACGAGCCACATGTCAGTGTTGGGGGCATGTTGGTAACAGGACTATTTTGAGAAGGAATTCTATTTTGGGAGAAAATATATGTTTTGGAATAGACCTATTTTTGGAAAGGAAGACCTAATTATGGAGCGTGCGCAACAAGTGGAAAGAACGCAACATGCAGAAAAAGAAGGAAAAGAAGCATGTAGGAGGAAAAGCAACGTGGCGCTCAGGAAGAAAATCCTAACCATGATAGGGTTAGGGTTTTTGACAAGATTGTAATGGCTATAAGCTGATAAAATAATATAACTAAGGACCTAGGAGGTCTAGGAAGGGGATCATAAGAGACGATGTCAGTTACGGATAGATATAGATCATAACAGATAGAGTTGATTATTATGAATTTGTGGGTTGTTGATTGTAATATGTCTTGTAGAAGAGTCGAGTAAGGTAGTATTTGAGGGTTAGGTCATAGGCTGAGGAGCATGGTGTGATCTAGTTAGACACAAAGAGGTTTCTTACCCTTAATCTTGATTGTATTACTGGAGATGTAATGCGTGCAGTCCAAGATTTTGCAGCAAAATAAATAAAAGAGAAGAGAATCCATATCTTTGTGGACGTAGTCCCAAGAGGGGGTGAACCACGGTAAACCTTGTGTGTTGTGTGATTGTTAATGAATGTTTACTTTCTGTTGATCATTAGCTTATGAATGAATGGTTAAAGTGGCTATATCATCATGCATGCATAGGTTTAAAGATGAATAAAGCATATAAGTAATTGAATGAATAACAAGGATAATACATAAGGAAGAAAGAACATAATCACAGATCTCCACTCATTCCTAGACTGCAAACACTTGAATATTGCAGTCACCCATAAAAAATTGATCTCAGGTGAGACTGCACTATTCTCCCTATGCGCAACATTTCCTTCTGGTTTACCAGGAGGGCCAATAGTTTTTTAGGGTTTTATTGGAAACCTGGTTGAAGATCATAACCTGGCTCAACCCAAGAAGAAGTCAAAGATAGAAAACCAACATTCATATTTATCATATGAGATTAATTTTTCATCTAAATGGAGACATTAAGACAAATTTACCATTTTTCCTGTTAAGGAGTCTAACTAAGATGGTAATTAAGATTCAGACACACCCAAAAAAGTCCATGTATAGTCTTTTCAACCAAGGATTAATCAAAGTTACAATGATGCAAGATTTAGGAAAAATTCATGTCTCTTGGGAACAGTTTCTGTCCACATTAAGATTTGAGGAACAGAGGAATAAAACTCATAAAGAAACCCATGAAAATTCACTTGAGGATTCAAATAAAGTTAGAAGCTCATCGAAGAAACTTCTAAATGCATTAATCAAAGCTCCATCTGTAACTAGAATGACCAAATCCAGCAAAAGGAAATTATCCTTTCAAGAAGAAGACTCCTCAAAAAAGGAATCTGTATCTAGGAAAAAAAATTCTTTTAAATTTAAGCAAGTGTATACTAGGAGAAGAACTAGAGCAATTGTACAGAAGCCACAATCACCTATGGATCAAATGGAAATCAATATTTTCCAGGAAGGTGTAGCCACAAAAATTAATAAGTATTATGATATTAAACAAAGCAAGAGAAATAAGGGAAAGAAACCAATAAATTTACCAACAAGATCCAGAACCAGGCCCCTAAACAAGTTTAGGCTAAATCAAAAGGCCTTGTTTGACCCTTCGTTGAAAAAAATTAAATCATTTTTTATTAAAGATGAAATTGCTAATGTTTCTCCAAGTAATACAGATAGTGAAATAACAACAAAGAGGGCCCTTAATTATTTACCCATGACGAAAACTATCAAAAGGAAAAAGTTGATATTTGCAGTTAAATGTCCAGAAAAAAAATATTGAAGAAAAGAAAAAACAAAGCCAAATCCCTTTGATGCCTGATTTATCAGAATCCAGTATTGAGAAAACAACGTTCATTTCACGTGTACCTAAAGAAAAAGACATAAGGCCTTGTACAAAGGATGATAAGAATGGAAAAACTCCCAGAAAACATAAGTTAGCCATTGATCTAAATAGACCATATTCTAAGGAAAATCCATGGG
Source organism: Picea glauca (assembly GCA_000966675.3). Taxonomy (NCBI): domain Eukaryota; kingdom Viridiplantae; phylum Streptophyta; class Pinopsida; order Pinales; family Pinaceae; genus Picea; species Picea glauca. The sequence continues at coordinate 55,846 of JZKD02S1607682.1, read as the reverse complement.
ATTCAAGGGCAGAAACATGGGAAAATTCAGCAAGGAGAAAGTCTAGTAAGAAAAGCAAGATCATAAAATATCTCAAGAAGCATAATAAGAAACTCATGAAACAAAATTCCAAGCTACAGGAGAGAATGGGAAAATTGGTAAAAAAGCATAACCAACTATGTGATTTTTCTCAGAAGCTGATGAATAAAAAAAAGAAGTTGTATTAGACCACCAAAGTACTCAAGACCAAATGGATTAAATAAAATTTCAAATAGCCATATCCTTCCCAAGGATAAAGGAACATCAATATTTTTTACATAAAATACAGGTTCGATTAGTTTTGATTTGTCTTGCAGAAAGGCATATATTTTCACAACATCTTTATTTTTGTAAACATGTATTATAGGGATTTGAAGGCTCACTTTATGAACAGTTCTGAAGACCAAAAACATGAACACCAGATCAACTTAGAGATCAGGAGGTTATTTCTTCTACGGATTTTGTTTTCAAGTGGTAAATTTGGTATCATATTTTGTTGGTGATCAAGGAGTATTTTCAACAGTCAAATATTTGATCCTATAATAAAGGATCTCATATATAGAATCTTGGGTCTATTACTTTATTTATTCGATGTAATCAAGTTTTAGTTGCTATATAATAGGGGAGCATGTCATTATGCAATTGTAATTGAAACTAGATTTTGGGATCTAGGATCTAAATCTGGAATTACTCTCTCTCTATAAATAGAAAATCAAAAGGGAAAGAAGGGAGTTTTTTGGGTGGAAGATTTGGAAGTATACATTGGTTTGATTAAAGACTGTAACATTTTTCACTCAATGAATCAAACAGAGTAATGGTTAGACTATTTAATCTTTGTTTCGCTTCTTTATTCTAGCTTATTTGAATGCAATTGAGATTTGTGATAAGCATTTAATTTATTTATTTTTCATCTTTATTTCAGTGAAAATTTTGATGTTAAATTGGTTGCTTGAGAGATTGTATTTGAATACATGTTTCAAGTTTGAAATATTATTTTGAACCTGGAAATCTTCCTTATGCAAGTACACAAGTTGTTAGCTTGCATTGTGTATTTCTTCTAACTTATTCATTTATCTAGCCTGTCATTGTGAATTCCTTTGAATAAGTGGAATGTTATTGATAATCTGATAAGCATACCTTTCTGTAATTCAATTAATATACTTTTTTATCCTCAAAACAACTATAATCCAACTTTGATATACAAAACACCATTGCAATAACTAAGATGTGCTAGGCATGCCCTCCTAGCAGTCAGAGAGCATCTTCTAGTGCTAACATATTTTGGCGTTGTTGTCAGGGAAAGAGTAATGAAGACATCATTCCTTGGGATATACGACAATGAATACAACTAGTTCTTAATGGTGAACAAGGATCGGTGACAGAAGTGATTTTGATATTTCACTTGGCGAAACCATGAAGGAAGAATTCACTGGTGACTCCACTAGTTCCGAATGTCGAAGGCCATGGAAGCCATTTTGGCTCATAGGTTTGATCCATTTTATTTCTCTGATATTCCTAGTTTTCCAAATAATGTTCCTAATGTGGATGAATGTGGAGACTACCTTCCAAGGTTCAAAGGATATGATCACGATCATCCTGCACAACACTTGATCAATTTTCATCAATACATGGATCAACTTGATATTCATCATGAATATGTATTGCTAAAAATGTTTATGTACTCCTTGGAAGGATGTGCAAGACAATGGTACCGATCTCTACCCATATCTAGTATTTCGTCGCTAATATCCTCTTGGATGATTATTGTTTTTCATGTTGTTTTTCATTCATATTGTAAGAGGATTTATCCTGCTAAGCTCCTCTTGGAAGATTACTATGAGAAAATTAAATCTCTTAGCACTAATGATTGGAAAAACTTTAGTGATGAAATCCATGAAGATATATGTCAAAAGGGTGAAGCTTGGGATGGATTTGATAGCTTTCAAGATGTTTCCTGTAATCTGAGTGGTGATCATCATGAAGATCTTGTTGCTGCAAATCCTTGTGAAGAACATATTTTTATTAAAGAAACTTCTGTTGTAAATCATCTTGAATATCACACTGCTTATATACAGATATATTCATCATTATCATTAGATATGTATCAAATTTCTCTAGTTTATGATAAATATGATCATGAGATTGAAATATTAGACCCAGAAGTCCATGATGTGAAGCAATTTGACCAGGAGTTTCATGAGGGCATTGAATTTGTTGTCTGTGGGGAATCAAATTTTGTGTATGACAATTATAGTTCAGAATCAGTGCCTAGTTCTGATAAGCATATTTATGTATCATCATGCATAGGAGATGATATCAACAAACTGGTATGTAACTTTCATAATGCATAATTTGAAGAGACATTTCAATAGAATGAAAATTACATTGAGCATGTTGTTTCTGTTGTTGAAATTAATGAAGATAACATGTTGCCTTTGGATCCTTTTGATATTCTTGTTTTGAAAGTTGTTAAAGAGTTTCCTACTCAAGAATATAATGGACAGTTTCAAGAGATTTTTTATGCCCCTGCTTGTTATGAAATGTGTAATATTTGTGCATTGTTTCAATAGGATTATAGTCTTGTTATTGAAACATAAATTGGACAAGTGGAACACAATTTTCCATATGAAACAACTTTCATACAACATTTTTGTCTTTCAGATCATGTGGATTATTATCATTTTCTTCGAGATCCTATGGCTCTTTACATGGAATCAGTTAGTTCAGAGGTATTCAATGTTGTAGCATTCGATATGCAATCAAGTTGCAACAGTAAGTATAAATTACATCTTACATGTCTGCTGAAATTTTTTTAATTTTTCTGCAATCTTTGATTTATCTACAAACAGGAAGATTATGTTGTCAGTCATCTACTTGAATGGTTGTATTGGAAATTCTCCTATACATGATCATATTGATTTACGTTGGTTAGTAGAGTAGGAGGTGTGGAGAATAAGTTCACTTCTGAGCATTTAGTTTTCAATTTGGTGTGCTTTGGTAAGTTAGTATAAATTAGACTCCATATACCAATGGAGACACTAGTGTATAGATAAACTTTTTGTAGTTTGAGATTTCAGTATTTAGAATGGATGGTCTATATTAATAAGGCATATGTCATAGTAGATAAATCTAGGCTGCAAGTTACAGGTTTCTATGACAGAATGTGAAAGGACGGCATTGGTTTGTAGTTCTTAATGTCTCACAGGGAGAACATTATCCCCAGATGGAGCCAATGTTAGTCCCTAAACCTGTTTCTACCTTTTTGTTCCTAAACTTTAGCCTATCCATTCATAATCTTTTTCCTAAGCCCATTTATCTCTGTGTGCTTCATATTTTATCTTTATTGTTCATTTTTGGTTTGGTTGTTTATTCCTTATTTAATATTATTGATTTTTATAAGGTGTATTTAAAGATGATTGCATGGGTTTTATGGTCACATTAGTGAATGTTTTATTTCAGTTGTCCAATGTGCAAGGCTTTCAAAAGTTTTGAGACCAAATATGTTCATTGCAAAAAAGGGTGTCATTTTTGCAACACTTTGAAAAATGCACTATTGCTAAATTGACGTTGCAAAAACCCATGAATTCTAACATCTCGTTTCCAAAGTAATCATTTAAGCCCATGTTCCACTTGGCACTTTTTGAAAATTATTCCAAAGATTGGATCATGATCTTGTCTCATCAAATATTTCATTTTAGTTCAAACATGATAACTAGATCATGAAAATACCTGAAGATCTCAATCATAATACCTGAGATATCATTAGACCATATGGTCTGGGCATATAGTCTTCATAATTCCACAAATTTTAAAAGTGTTGTTATTGATGGTAATTCTTTTGACATTCTTGTATGCAAGAAATTTTTGAGAGTTGTAGGTTACGATCAAACCCCAGTTCAATTAAAAGACGACCATCATCACATCTCAGATAGGGTTTTTTATTTTAGAAATGGGACACAAAAAGGGTGGCAATCTTCTTTGATTAGAACCTGATGGGATAGAGATTTTGGAAGCTTTACCATAGGTCAGAAAAAA
>JZKD02S1607682.1:16034-51783 GCA_000966675.3 Picea glauca | reverse complement strand
TCAAGGGCAGAAACATGGGAAAATTCAGCAAGGAGAAAGTCTAGTAAGAAAAGCAAGATCATAAAATATCTCAAGAAGCATAATAAGAAACTCATGAAACAAAATTCCAAGCTACAGGAGAGAATGGGAAAATTGGTAAAAAAGCATAACCAACTATGTGATTTTTCTCAGAAGCTGATGAATAAAAAAAAGAAGTTGTATTAGACCACCAAAGTACTCAAGACCAAATGGATTAAATAAAATTTCAAATAGCCATATCCTTCCCAAGGATAAAGGAACATCAATATTTTTTACATAAAATACAGGTTCGATTAGTTTTGATTTGTCTTGCAGAAAGGCATATATTTTCACAACATCTTTATTTTTGTAAACATGTATTATAGGGATTTGAAGGCTCACTTTATGAACAGTTCTGAAGACCAAAAACATGAACACCAGATCAACTTAGAGATCAGGAGGTTATTTCTTCTACGGATTTTGTTTTCAAGTGGTAAATTTGGTATCATATTTTGTTGGTGATCAAGGAGTATTTTCAACAGTCAAATATTTGATCCTATAATAAAGGATCTCATATATAGAATCTTGGGTCTATTACTTTATTTATTCGATGTAATCAAGTTTTAGTTGCTATATAATAGGGGAGCATGTCATTATGCAATTGTAATTGAAACTAGATTTTGGGATCTAGGATCTAAATCTGGAATTACTCTCTCTCTATAAATAGAAAATCAAAAGGGAAAGAAGGGAGTTTTTTGGGTGGAAGATTTGGAAGTATACATTGGTTTGATTAAAGACTGTAACATTTTTCACTCAATGAATCAAACAGAGTAATGGTTAGACTATTTAATCTTTGTTTCGCTTCTTTATTCTAGCTTATTTGAATGCAATTGAGATTTGTGATAAGCATTTAATTTATTTATTTTTCATCTTTATTTCAGTGAAAATTTTGATGTTAAATTGGTTGCTTGAGAGATTGTATTTGAATACATGTTTCAAGTTTGAAATATTATTTTGAACCTGGAAATCTTCCTTATGCAAGTACACAAGTTGTTAGCTTGCATTGTGTATTTCTTCTAACTTATTCATTTATCTAGCCTGTCATTGTGAATTCCTTTGAATAAGTGGAATGTTATTGATAATCTGATAAGCATACCTTTCTGTAATTCAATTAATATACTTTTTTATCCTCAAAACAACTATAATCCAACTTTGATATACAAAACACCATTGCAATAACTAAGATGTGCTAGGCATGCCCTCCTAGCAGTCAGAGAGCATCTTCTAGTGCTAACATATTTTGGCGTTGTTGTCAGGGAAAGAGTAATGAAGACATCATTCCTTGGGATATACGACAATGAATACAACTAGTTCTTAATGGTGAACAAGGATCGGTGACAGAAGTGATTTTGATATTTCACTTGGCGAAACCATGAAGGAAGAATTCACTGGTGACTCCACTAGTTCCGAATGTCGAAGGCCATGGAAGCCATTTTGGCTCATAGGTTTGATCCATTTTATTTCTCTGATATTCCTAGTTTTCCAAATAATGTTCCTAATGTGGATGAATGTGGAGACTACCTTCCAAGGTTCAAAGGATATGATCACGATCATCCTGCACAACACTTGATCAATTTTCATCAATACATGGATCAACTTGATATTCATCATGAATATGTATTGCTAAAAATGTTTATGTACTCCTTGGAAGGATGTGCAAGACAATGGTACCGATCTCTACCCATATCTAGTATTTCGTCGCTAATATCCTCTTGGATGATTATTGTTTTTCATGTTGTTTTTCATTCATATTGTAAGAGGATTTATCCTGCTAAGCTCCTCTTGGAAGATTACTATGAGAAAATTAAATCTCTTAGCACTAATGATTGGAAAAACTTTAGTGATGAAATCCATGAAGATATATGTCAAAAGGGTGAAGCTTGGGATGGATTTGATAGCTTTCAAGATGTTTCCTGTAATCTGAGTGGTGATCATCATGAAGATCTTGTTGCTGCAAATCCTTGTGAAGAACATATTTTTATTAAAGAAACTTCTGTTGTAAATCATCTTGAATATCACACTGCTTATATACAGATATATTCATCATTATCATTAGATATGTATCAAATTTCTCTAGTTTATGATAAATATGATCATGAGATTGAAATATTAGACCCAGAAGTCCATGATGTGAAGCAATTTGACCAGGAGTTTCATGAGGGCATTGAATTTGTTGTCTGTGGGGAATCAAATTTTGTGTATGACAATTATAGTTCAGAATCAGTGCCTAGTTCTGATAAGCATATTTATGTATCATCATGCATAGGAGATGATATCAACAAACTGGTATGTAACTTTCATAATGCATAATTTGAAGAGACATTTCAATAGAATGAAAATTACATTGAGCATGTTGTTTCTGTTGTTGAAATTAATGAAGATAACATGTTGCCTTTGGATCCTTTTGATATTCTTGTTTTGAAAGTTGTTAAAGAGTTTCCTACTCAAGAATATAATGGACAGTTTCAAGAGATTTTTTATGCCCCTGCTTGTTATGAAATGTGTAATATTTGTGCATTGTTTCAATAGGATTATAGTCTTGTTATTGAAACATAAATTGGACAAGTGGAACACAATTTTCCATATGAAACAACTTTCATACAACATTTTTGTCTTTCAGATCATGTGGATTATTATCATTTTCTTCGAGATCCTATGGCTCTTTACATGGAATCAGTTAGTTCAGAGGTATTCAATGTTGTAGCATTCGATATGCAATCAAGTTGCAACAGTAAGTATAAATTACATCTTACATGTCTGCTGAAATTTTTTTAATTTTTCTGCAATCTTTGATTTATCTACAAACAGGAAGATTATGTTGTCAGTCATCTACTTGAATGGTTGTATTGGAAATTCTCCTATACATGATCATATTGATTTACGTTGGTTAGTAGAGTAGGAGGTGTGGAGAATAAGTTCACTTCTGAGCATTTAGTTTTCAATTTGGTGTGCTTTGGTAAGTTAGTATAAATTAGACTCCATATACCAATGGAGACACTAGTGTATAGATAAACTTTTTGTAGTTTGAGATTTCAGTATTTAGAATGGATGGTCTATATTAATAAGGCATATGTCATAGTAGATAAATCTAGGCTGCAAGTTACAGGTTTCTATGACAGAATGTGAAAGGACGGCATTGGTTTGTAGTTCTTAATGTCTCACAGGGAGAACATTATCCCCAGATGGAGCCAATGTTAGTCCCTAAACCTGTTTCTACCTTTTTGTTCCTAAACTTTAGCCTATCCATTCATAATCTTTTTCCTAAGCCCATTTATCTCTGTGTGCTTCATATTTTATCTTTATTGTTCATTTTTGGTTTGGTTGTTTATTCCTTATTTAATATTATTGATTTTTATAAGGTGTATTTAAAGATGATTGCATGGGTTTTATGGTCACATTAGTGAATGTTTTATTTCAGTTGTCCAATGTGCAAGGCTTTCAAAAGTTTTGAGACCAAATATGTTCATTGCAAAAAAGGGTGTCATTTTTGCAACACTTTGAAAAATGCACTATTGCTAAATTGACGTTGCAAAAACCCATGAATTCTAACATCTCGTTTCCAAAGTAATCATTTAAGCCCATGTTCCACTTGGCACTTTTTGAAAATTATTCCAAAGATTGGATCATGATCTTGTCTCATCAAATATTTCATTTTAGTTCAAACATGATAACTAGATCATGAAAATACCTGAAGATCTCAATCATAATACCTGAGATATCATTAGACCATATGGTCTGGGCATATAGTCTTCATAATTCCACAAATTTTAAAAGTGTTGTTATTGATGGTAATTCTTTTGACATTCTTGTATGCAAGAAATTTTTGAGAGTTGTAGGTTACGATCAAACCCCAGTTCAATTAAAAGACGACCATCATCACATCTCAGATAGGGTTTTTTATTTTAGAAATGGGACACAAAAAGGGTGGCAATCTTCTTTGATTAGAACCTGATGGGATAGAGATTTTGGAAGCTTTACCATAGGTCAGAAAAAACATTATTTAGGCAGAGTGGTTCCAGTTTTGCAATACATTTCAAGGATATCATACAGAGGTTTCCATGCATTTTGCAAAAATATTTGATGGATATCAAACTGAGCTTGGGGATTTAATCATTCTGGTCTCTAAACACACAATCTCTACAGCTTTCAATCTACATATTAATGGTGAAAGATGGTTCAAAAACAAGGAAATTTCATAGGGATTCTACAATCAATTTCTGACAGAAGATCACCCAGACCCACATTGGAGCAAGGGAATTCCTAATACATGGCTCAAGGAGGAATGGAAAAACACCCTAATTGTGGTCCAAAAATACATAACGTGTGAAGGTAGGTTTTTCAAAATTCATCTTTATCATATGAGATTCCTTTTGCATCTAAATGGATACAGTAAGATGAATTTACCATTTTTTCTATTAAGGAGTCTAACTAAGATGGAAATTAAGATTCAGACATGCCCAAAAAATTCCATGTATAGTCTTTTACACCAAGGATTAATCAAAGTTCTAGTGATGCAATATTTAGGAAAAAATCATGTCTCTTGGGAACAGTTTCTATCCACATTAGGGTTTGAGGAACAGAGGAATAAAACTCATAAAGGAACCCCTGAAAATCCACCTAAGGATTCAAAGAAAGTTAGCGGCTCATCGAAGAAACTTCTAACTGCAGAAATCAAAGCTCCATATGTAACCATAATGAACAGATCCAACAAAAGGAAATTATCCTTTCAAGAAGAAGACTCCTCAAAAAAAGAATCTGTATCTAGGAAAAAGAGTTCTCTTAAATTTAGGAGAACTCTTTTTCCTAGAGTTCATAATTTCTCCAACATGGAAAATATCACCTTTGCACTCCTTAAGGATATCCCTTGTCAAACATTGGTGGGAAACCTACTGGGAGAAAAGTTCCATAGAGGAGTCTGGAATATATGGGGCCAAGCCCACTTGAGAATTTTTTGTGGATGCGATAAAGGAACATTATTACCCTGTTGGCAACTATGAAGACCAGTACATGAGATGGACCATACTGCAGCAAGAGAGTGGCCAAGAAGTTTTGGAGTTCACCAATATCTTCCATACCTTGCGCACCAAGCTAGGTATCAAAGATTCTAAACAACATTTGGTTTTGAAATACAGTGGGGCTATACACAGATACATTCAAATTGAAATGGATTTTCTGGACATCTCATAACTCGGTGCTTCTTATCAATATGTTGTTAAAATTGAGAAGAAATTTAAGCACAAGAACAAACGGGAGTTTGGGTCTGCAAATCTGCAACAACCAAAGTATGATAAAGATGGCCCTAACAAACAGTCTCATGAAAACCATTCTAAGCCATAAGAAAAGAAGGGTCACGGGAAGACAAAAAAGAACACCATAAAATGGTGTGATTTCCATAAAATCCTCTAGCACAACACCGAGGAATGTCGCTCAAAACAGTCATTGGTGGTCGAGATCAAAGACAAGGAACCGAACCCTGATTCGAAATATGATATTGAAAATAATGGTAAAAGACAGATCATTGACACAGACCCCACTTCTATTGTTGCGACTGCAACAATTCAACCAGAAGAACCAATAGATCCTAAAGAGGGGGAGCACCTTTTTCATTCACAGATGTGGATGAAGGGGACCCCGCTGCATTTTATTGTTGATAGCGGAAGCTAGAAGAACCTCATCTTAGAAGAGGTTGTCAAACAGTTGGGATTTTCAACAACACCACACCTGCAACCATACAACATCGTATGGCTTCACCAAGGACGAGATCTTCGTGTGTTCCAGCAGTGTTGATTGTCATACGACATTCATCCCTTCAAGGATGAGGTATTATGTGATGTTTCCCCACTAGATGTTTGTGATGTTCTATTGGGCAAACCATATATGTGGAAATGTCATGTTGTTTATGAGCCTGACCCCGTAGTGTCATTGTTTCTCTGGGGGGTCATCTCTACGAAATACCAGAGGTAGTTCTGACTACCGTTCCATCTAAACAATGTCAGAAGGTAGTATCTCATACTACAAAAATCAGCTTCTTCACAATCTGTTCAAAAGGTGAATAGAATGATACTGCAACCACTACAGCCTCAACCCAAGCACCTTCTATCCAACTGATCCAAGTGGATATCCCACTATTGTTGTATTCCTCGGATAAATCTTTCCAATGGGATATCATATGCCTAAAACAGAGATCATATGTAAAAGTTACGACCTCAGGGAAGTTGATGTACTGACTTACCCAAATGGGGCCCACGTGACTTTTGGCGCTTCATCTCCTAGGGTTAGGTTTTTGGATGTTTAGGGTTTTTAAAACTCCTGTTTATTGTAAAAATTTCTTGAGAGCCTTATGGTAATCATCTTCTTGCGAATGAGCACATCCGTCACATCTCTTCTTAGAGATAAGCCGCCACCATTCTAGCAAGCTTATTTTCCGCTGCATTTTACAGTTTCAGCTTATTTTCTTATTGAATAGAAAACCAATTTTATTGTATCTTTGTTATTCTGTGTTAAGCATCTGGTAATAATATGTGGTCATTTCATTATGCTCAGAAAATCTAGATCAGTGGTATCAGATTGGTCTTCTCCTTGTCGTCTTAATGCATGTCCCCAATGAAGTCAGAGTACAAAGAGTTGGGTCTCGAACTTGTTTCTCTTGAGGACAAAATCTCTCACACACCCAAATGACCTCTCATGGAAGGAGAAAAGAAAGATGATGGGACATGCATTAAGACATGGAGTTATCCTCAGTCGGGGAGCTATCCTCATACCTTCCTATCACTGTACATGAACCTAATTTTGTGGCCATTTTCTTGTTGGTATACCTGTCAGTTTGGGAGTGGGATTGAAGAGGCGGGTTGTCAGGCCCGTGAGCAATTATCTGAGTGAGAGAATTGTTGGGGATTGATTTCCTAAAGGTGATAAACTACAACTACAGTGCTTTGAGACTTCCAGTTCGACCTGTTGTTGAAGCCCTGGAAGGGAAGTGGATTAGTCGAAGGACTGTTGAGCAAAGAAGGGACACACTTCTTTGGGTGGGATGGGCATGTGGGGAATGAGAGGTTGTAGGCTATTGGTTGAGTGAGCACCTGATATGGAGTCTTTCCTATTAACCGTGAACCCTTAGCCTGGTTAGGAACCCCTTACCCGGGTGGAGTCTAGTCCAAGCTCGGGGGTGACTCACTATTGAGAGTGATGAACAGTGTAGTCTAAGGCTGGGAGGTTCGTGGACGGTCTGCACGTAGTTGGTGACATTCTTACCAAGATAAGTATCGATTATGTGATGAATTTACATGTTGCATTGTCATTTATGTGTTAATTTATGGGTTTTATGGCATGTGTGAGCATATATGTCTATATGTTTAAGGGTATACCTCTGTGTACATTGCATGTCTATGATTACTATTAATACAACCTGAAAATCGTATATTTACATAATGAAACTATTTGTTATGTTTTATATGTGAAGCTTCCACTAGAGTGTTTTATGTATATGTTTAATTGCATGCAGTTCAGTATGTATGTATGCTTGTGTGTGTATGTCTTTAAAAAGAAAAATTATGTGACATACCTCAGTTGGATACTGGGTTGTTACCATATGTTTTCATAACTAAGTTAAGTGTATGAGTAGTGACATTCCCCGGCTTGTTGGTGGTTGGGGAGGTACATTACAGTATGGTATCAGAGCGTCATTTTTCGACACTGAGCCTGAATGGGCCAAACAAGTCGAATGGAGACAAGCTTACAGTATGGTATCGATTATAGTATGGTATACAATATATTTGCATTCATGGAAAATTGAACCACTGCGTGGAAGAATAATATGTAGGGATGTGTGCGCTAAATTTAGCATTGCGCGGAGTGCATACACATAGTAAGGGTGCACGTGGTATATGCGGTATGGTAAGGCACAGTGAAGTTTGATTTGTGCGCACACAGTATGAGTATGAGTTGTATCACTACAGTGCAGGAAAGGGTGTGCATAGGTGTTTGTGTGCGCTAGTGACAGAGTATTCGATGGGGCATACAGAGTATTGCACGTGGTAAGGCATATTGAACTTTAGCACGGTGCAATGCATAGAGTGAAATGCATGTGGAATATCTGAGTGCGATACAGAAACAGTGCATAGTGGATATTGGTGTGCAACGCAGAAGTAGTATGTGCAAGTTATTGGCGCAACCAAGAGGAAATGTATAGCAGATACATGTGTGCAAAAGCATGAAATTACCTTATAAAGTCACTTTGCACAATAAATAAAGGTACACAAGTTGAGTTTTATGCGCGCAAAAGCGTCTGAAAGGCTAACTAAGACGACGAACCTGATTTTAATAGAAAATTTACATAGTATTCAAAGAAAGATGAATACACAACTGCATTGAAGTATTATTTAAAATGAGTCAAGCGAGTGAGATGAATTCTGAGTTTTATTCAGACAGTTGAAAGTGAAATATAAGTTACAAGAAGACACACAATATTAAAGGAAACAAGATCCATATCACCTTCAATTGGAATCTTTTCCTAAGCAGTACAACATCCGCTACTATGCTTATATATTCATTTAAAATCTGAAATTACAAAATGGGATGATTCAAAATAGCAGTTTCCCTATTTAAAGAGACCGTACAAGAACAGTTCTATCATCTCCGGAGATTCCTTAACTCTACTACCATCTGTCCAAAAATCGTTGAAATATTCTCAATTGTATTTGAGGGCTCATTTCGGCTTAGCTAGTTTCTCCTTAAAAGAATCTAACCAGACCGGTTGATTCTCTCTAACACTTTCAGTCGCTTTAGCTATGGGTTCTTTCTTCTGTCACTTGCTTTGTTTCTTCTTAGTAGTTATTCTGTTGATAACTAGATCTCTCATGATTGGATTCAGCCTGATTTCCAATCTAGAATCAGTAACAGGTACTGTGTGAAATTTAGTCGCCAATATTTGCGAGACTACCTTTTCCTTCGTACTCACAGGAAAATTCAGCATGTTGCCCAAATAACCAGTCTCATTGGATTTAACTAGGTCCATATACCTCAGTTGTGTGGGCACCAAAATAATTTTGCAGAGATGAGAAGCTCGAACCAGTTTGGAGACTTCTCGCTGATGGATAAGATGATGCTTCCATACCCGAGAGTTGGTTATTATAGAGCCTCAATCATGAATCACTGGCAGAATTGTGCACAAGTACGATGGGTGCCATGCTCAGCTAATCCATTTCAAATGATTAAACTTTTTGAGTTCGTTACATGGCAGCGTTCACATAACTTCAAATGGTTGTGATGTACCAAGTGAATTAGACGGAGTGATCTAACTAGCCGTCACCCGTCCCACGAATGGTGGATTTGACATATTGAAGCACATGACATCAAAACTTATGCAAAAGTGGTTTTGGAAAACCACCTTTCACCCAATGTATCTCTGCACGATGATGTAGTTCTTGCTAAGTTCTGAAAACTTGGGTCTTGTCTAAGAATCGTCATGGTGGCAACACCAAGAAATCAGAGAAGATAATTATAATATATTTATTGAGTCGAAATAGTTCATATTTCTCATGGATTGTTGATTTAGTTAACCTAATAAGTTTTAATGGCTGGACATTTTGCAGAATTAACAACAACTAGATCAGATCAGATCAGTACAGAATCCATAGGAATGGAAGAGACACGGAGAAATTACAATCAACAAGATGAGAGAAGAGGGATGAATGTCCATTTGGACATTGAAGGAACAAACTCCAATGGACATGGAGAGGAAAGGGATGAAAACCTAAATATGGTAGAGACCATTAAAAATTTGCAAAAGGATGTCCAAAGCCATAAAGATGATAATGAAAATCTTATGAGAGCCAAAGAGTAGCAAGATGACTTCAACATGAAGTTATTGCAAAGTCTAAACAGAATAGAAAATAAATTGGAAAAGGAAAGTGACTCAAGCAAATATGGAAGTCACAAACCTTCGGATGAGAAAAAGAAATCAAGAAATGTTAGCAGACACCACCATCACTCCCTGAAGCATTCCAATAAAAGAGCAGGTAGCAACACAAGTCCATCCCCTGTCAGACAATGTAAGAGGTCTGGGGTGGATGAACTATGAGGAGAAATGAACAAAATCAAACCTCCTACATTTGATGGTGAGCACAAGAAGGATGAATATGCAGAAACATGGTTGTTGGGCATGAGAAAGTATTTTCAATTAAACAATTATTCTTTTTATGCAGAGGGTAGAATTGCCATATATCAACTCAAAGGAAAGGCATACATGTGGTGGGATCAACTTGTGCAAGTACAACACATTAAAGAGAAGAGCGTTACTTGGAGGGAATTTAAGAGGTAGTTTGAGAAGAAATACTTGACTAAGAGATATTATGACAAGAAAATGAAAGAGTTCTTTGAACTCAAGCTCAGAAGCATGACCATAGATGAATACGAAAGAAGATTCCTAGAACTGTTGAAGTACGTCTCCTTCATCAAGGATGAGACAGTTAAAATTCAAAGGTATTTAAGTGGATTGCCAGCATTCATCAGTGACAAAATACAGTATGATGATCCCAAGACATTGGAAGAGACCATAAGGTGAGCTAAATGTCTATATGATCAGCAGAAAGCAAGGCCAACTTTCCAAAAAGCTTGGGAAGACAAAAATAAATTCAAGGTCGATCAGAGGAAGAAAGGATTTAAACCACCATTCTTCAGAAACAATCCACAAGGACCATAAACTCCTAAAGATCCCAAAATGATAGAGGCAGAAGGCCAAAGACCAAGGCATCCACCTATTCAATGTTGGGGTTGTAAAGGAGATCATAGATTCATAGATTGTCCTCACAGAGGTGAAAAGGAAGGACTGTTCATAATGTACAGCAAGTTGAAATAGTGGAGGACATGGGAAGAAATTTGCCAAGGATATATGCATCCCTGGATAAAAAGAAATCAGAATATCAGTCACACATGATTGAAGTGGAAGGTATGATTAATGACCAAACCATTCCAATTTTAATTGATTCAGGAGCTATTCATAGTTATATAGATCCTAAGATGGTAGAAAGTTTGCAATTGCTAAGAAGCAAACATGGAAAATCTTGGTTGGTACAGTTGGCTACAGGAGCCAAAAGAAAGGTTAATGAGATGGTTAAGTCATGTCGTATGGACATGAACGGACTGAGCACCAAAGAAGATTTGAACATCTTACCTTTAGGTTCCTATGACTGTCTAATTGGGATGGATTGGTTGGACCCACATCATGCTCTATTGGATTGTCATAACAAAGCATTCACTTGCTTGTATGAAGAAGGGAACCAAAGGAAAGTGCATGGAATTCCCAGGGCAGTAATAGTTAGAGAAATTTTGGCATTGCAGTTGAAGAAATGTTATAGAAGAGGATGTCAAATATTTACAGTTCATATGGAGGAGACACCTAAAGACAAGGTGCCAAATTTGGAGGATTATGCAGTCCTAAAAGACTTTGAATATGTATTCAAGGAGGTACCAAGACTACCCCCAAAGAGAGACATTGATTTTTCTATAAATCTGACACTAGGAGCAGCTCCTGTGTCAAAGACTCCTTACAGAATGAGTACACCAGAATTGAAAGAGTTGAAAATGCAGCTTGAATAACTTCTGAAGAAGGGGTATATACGTCCAAGTGTGTCACCTTGGGGTGCCCCAGTCTTGTTTGTGAAAAAGAAAGATGGAACGTTAATATTGTGCATTGATTTCAAACAGTTGAATAAAGTGATTGTCAAGAACAAGTATCCTCTGCCAAGGATCGATGATATTTTTGATCAATTGAAGGATGCAAAGATGTTTTCAAAGATATATCTCAGATAGGGATACCATCAGGTAAGAATTAAAGAAGAAGATATCAACAAGACTGCCTTCAGGACAAGGTATGGTCATTATGAGTTCACAGTGGTGCCATTTGGGTTGTCAAATGCACCAGTTGTTTTCATGTGCTTAATGAATGGTGTTTTCCGAGAATATTTAGACAAGTTTGTCATTGTCTTTCTAGATGACATTCTTATATACTCTAAGTTAGAGGAAGAGCATGAACATCATTTGAAGATGGTGTTGCAAGTATTAAGGGAGCATCAGTTGTATGCCAAATTGAGCAAGTGCTCATTTTATCAAAAACAAATTCATTATTTGGGGCATATCATCTCAAAAGATGGGATAGCAGTGGACCCTAAGAAGATAGAAGCCATTAGAGAATGGTCAGCACCAAATAATGTGACAGAGGTCAAATCATTTGTGGGCCTTCCAGGTTACTACAGGAGATTCATTAGAGGATTCTCAAAGATAGCACACCCAATCACTTCCTTGCAAAGAAAGGGTATGAAGTTTCAGTGGACGTCGGATTGTGAAAGGAGTTTCCAACATTTGAAACAATTATTGACAAGTGCTCCAATACTAAGGATTGCAGACCCAAATGAAGATTTCATTGTATGCACAAATGTATGTAATGAAGGACTTCGTGGAGTCCTTAGTCAAAATGGATTCGTGATATGTTATGAATCAAGGAAGTTGAAAGAGCATGAAAGAAACTATGCCACCCATGATTTGGAGTTGGCAGCCATAGTACATTCCCTAAGGAAATGGAGACACTACCTCATGGGAAAAAGGTTTGAGCTAAGAACAGACCACAATGGTTTGAAATATTTATTTGATCAGCCAAATCTAAATGTTAGGCAAAGCAGATGGTTAGAATTTCTAAGAGAATATAACTTTGATATAAAGCATATCAAGGGGAAAGAAAATAAAGTGGTTGATGCACTTAGCGGGAGGGTGCATGAACTACGTGCTACAACCATCAGCATGTATCAGACTGGTGTTAAAAGAAAAATTTTGGAGGCTGCAAATACATACTTGCAATACAAATAATTGATAGCAAAATTATAGTAAGGTAAGACACCATAGAAGATGGATATTTATAAGTTGGGAGTAGATGGAATATTGTTGCACAAGAACAAAATTTTTGTACCAAATGTCCAAGATTTGAAACGTATAATTTTGCATGAGATGCATAATGTTCCTTATGTAGGGCACCCTAGATATCAGAAAACCATAGCAGCGGTCAAGAGCCAATACTTTTGGCCAGGTATGAAGAGAGAGATAGTATAATACATCGCAAGATGTATGGAATGCCAGAAATTTAAAGCAGAACATAGGCACCCAGCAGGATTGTTGCAACCTTTGCCCATTCCTGAATGGAAGTGGGAAGTGGTGACAATGGATTTTATTATGGGATTGCCTAGAACATGCAAGCTACATGATTCGATTATGGTGGTGGTGGACAAGATTACAAAATTTTCCCATTTTATTCCACTAAAAACTACTCACAAGGCAGCAGATGTCGTTGATATTTTCATGAAAGAAGTGGCATGATTGCACGGAATTCCTAAAATGATTGTGTCTGACAAAGACCCAAAATTCACCTCGAATTTCTGAAAAGGATTGTTCAAAGGATTTGGGACAAATATGAACTTTAGTACAGCTTACCATCCTGAGTCTGATGGATAGACAAAGAGGGTGAATAGAGTGATAGAAGATATGTTGAGAATGTATGTGATGGATAAACCATCCAAATGGGAAGACTACCTACATTTAGTAGAATTCACTTACAACAATGGATATCAGACATCATTGAAGATGATCCCATTTGAAGCACTTTACAACAGAAGGTGAAATATTCCAGTGACTTGGGATAACCCAGCTGATAAAACAGTAGTTGTGCCAGAGTTGTTCAAGGAGATGGAGGACCAAATGTTAAAAATTAAGAAGAATTTGAAAGCTGCCCAAGACAAACAGAAAAGTTATGCTGATAAAAATAGAATCCACAGAGAATTCAAAGTGGGTGATCATGTTTTCCTGAAGGTGAAAGATAATAGGAGTTCCCTGAAGCTGGGAAGCTGGGCCAAGTTGGCAACCAGATTTTGTGGACCACTTGAAATCCTAGAGAGGATTGGTCCAGTTGTTTATATGATTGCATTACCTGCATCTATGTCTATTCATAATGTATTCCATGTATCATTGCTAAATAAATACATACCTGATGCTAATCATGTTGTTGATTGGAATGTTATTCAGGTGGAGCAAGAAGGTGCTTTCCAAGTGCATCTGGTGCGCATTTTGGATCGGAAAATCAAACAACTCTGGAATCGATCCATAGGGATTGTAAAGGTCCAATGGACCTGGTACGGACTTGAAGATGCTACTTAGGAGCATGAGGATGCAATGCAAGCAGAATACTCGCATCTTTTTGAAAAAAAAATTGAAAATTTTGTTGTATATGGGTACATGATGCACTGAGGACAGTGCATAAATAAGGGGAGGGGATTGTAATATCCCTCGGCCAAACCCAAATGTAAGTGTAATCCAAGTATATTTAAGCTAGTGAGTTGTTTAGACATCATTTTTGTAATACACCTTTCATGGCATGGTGCGCGCATATACTGCGCAGTAAAGTGATGTAGTGTGCACATTTATGGATACCGCGGACAGTAAATAAAGTGTGCGCAACCTTGAGGACAGTGGATACCGTGCGCAGTAACTAAAGTGCGTGCAACCTTGAGGACAACGAATACCACGTGCAGTAACTAAAGTGCGCGCAATATTAAGGTCAACGAACCTTTATGTATATGATATGCATTATAGGCTGGTGAGCTAGTATTATAAGCCAGAATGCTTATGTTTTAGAATTAGGCCAGAGTGCCTAGATGTTAAAGGCCAGTGCGCCTATTTTGTATATGTCTCATGATTAATATAAAATACATCGATGCACGCAGAACAACCACGATAAAAGAGAAGGGGGGCTAGATTCCACTAGTTAGGGAAAGGGAGGGCCAAAAGCTAAGGAAAGGGCTAAGCGAGAGAGATTAAGCCAAAAATGAATATTAAATTAATATTTCTTAGAACACAAAGTATGGATAATTATTTTATCCTAAGTCCTAAAGAAGGTGACAAGTGTATCAGAGTAGCTTCCAACATGACAAGTGACAAGTTGGAGACATGCATACTTATTTCTGAGACTTAGTTCCTTTGGGGGGGATCTTACCTTTTTTCCTTGGACCAGAGAACCATTATTGAGGGGGGAATACATTTCATCAATCAGGGAGCTATCCTCGTACCTTCCTATAACTGTACATGAACCTATTTTCGTGGCCATTTTCATGGTTGTGTACCTGTCAGCTTGGGGGCAGGATTGAAGAGGTAGGTTGTCAGGCCTGTGAGAAATTCTCTGAGTGAGAGAATTGTTGGGGATCAATTTCCTGAAGGTGCTAAACTACAGCTACAATTCTTTGAGACTTCTGGTTTGACCTGTTATTGAAGCCCTAGAAGGGAAGTGGAGCAGTCGAAGGACTGTTGAGCAGAGAAGGAGCACACTTACTTGGGTGGGATAGGCATGTGGGGAATGAGAGGTTGTCAGCTGTCGGTTGAGTGAGCACCTGAGATGGAGTCTTTCCTGTTGACCGTGAACCCTTAGCCTAGTTAGGAACCCCTTACCTGGGTGGAGTCTAGTCCCAGCTCAGGGGTGACTCACTGTTGAGAGTGATGAACAATGTAGTCTAAGGCTGGAAGGTTCATGGACGGTCTACACACAGTTGGTGACATTCTTACCAAGATAAGTACCAATTATGTGATGAATTTACATGTTGCATTGTCATTTATGTGTTAATTTATGGGTATTATGGCATGTGTGAGCATATCTGTCTGTATGTTTAAGGGTATACCCCTATGTACGCTGCATGTCTGTGATTACTGTTAATACAACCTGAAAATTGTATATTTACATAATGCAACTGTTTGTTATGTTTTATATGTGAAGCTTCTGCTAGAGCGTTTTATGTATATGTTTAATTGCATGCAGTTCAGTATGTATGTATGCATGTGTGTGTAAATACATATTTAAAAAGAAAAATCATGTGACATACCTCAGTTGGATACTGGGTTGTTACCATATGTTGTCAGAACTAAGTTAAGTGTCTAAGTAGTGACGTTCCCCGGCTTGTTGGTGGCTGGGGAGGTACGTTACACCTCTTCCATTCATAGATGTGGGTAAAAGGCACCCCACTGCACTTCATCATTGATAGTGGTAGCCAGAAGAACCTCATCTCAGCAAAGGTCGTCAAGCAGCTGGCCCTACTGACAACGCCGCACCCACAACCCTACACCATTGGATGGTTCCGCCAAAGAAGCCATCTCCGTGTCAACCAACAGTGTCGACTTTCATACAGAATCAATCCCTTCAAAGACGAGGTATTGTGTGATGTTGTTCCTCTCGAAGTTTGTGATGTTATTTTCGGCCAACCTTATTTATGGAAATGTCATGATGTATATGAGTCTAGGCCTCATAGTGTTATTATCACTTTGAATAGGAAATTGTACAAGAAACTCAAGGTTGTCCCACCTAGTGCTATTTCCTTTATCTCTGCTAAGAAAAGAAGGAAGGTCATCTCTCAAACGGGGAAGTTTGTCTTCTTTGTGATTCTCTCAGAATGAGAGAAAAATCACATCCATATCCAGGGTCTCTACAGCCGACCTCTCCACACAGTAGAAGCAAGTAGATAAGGTCATGGAAGAATACTCGGATATCTTCTCCTCACCTACTAGGGTACCTCTACATTGTCATGTCAAGCACCCCATCAATCTGACCCCTGACGCACCGCTGCCCAATGGGCAAGTCTGTCGCTACTCTCTTTTAGAGAATGAGGAGATCAAGCAACAAATCCAATAATTTCTCCACAAGGGGCACATCCGACCCATCTCATCACCTTGCGGGAGCCCAATCATGTTGGTACGAAAGAAAGATGGAACCTGGTGACTTTGCATTGATTATCGGGCTCTGAATAAAATCACAGTTAGAAACTGGTACCCGATTCCCCGAATCGACAACCTCCTTGATCAACTCATGGGGGACAAATACTTCAGTAAGATTGATCTGAAGTCTGGCTACCACTAGGTCCCGATAGAATAGACAGATGTATGGAAGACCGCTTTCAAGTCAAAGGAAGGCCTTTTTGAATGGTTGGTCATGCCCTTTGGTCTGACAAATGCTTCAACCACTTTCATGAGGATGATGGACGATATCTTGCAACCATTCACCAATACTTTTGTAGTGGTGAATCTGGATGACATTCTCATTTACAGCAAGACTTGTGTTGAACACTTGCATGAAATGATCGTTCGGCATGGACAGGGTCCATTACCTAGGCTACATCATTAATCAACATGGCGTACATGTGGATCCAACCAAGATCCAAGTCATCTGTGACTGGCCAGCCCCAACCACACTCACTGAGCTTCGAAGCTTCTTGGGCCTTGCCAATTTCTACCGCAGTTTTGTGTTGGGATTCTTCTATATTGCATGGGCCCTCAGCCAAATAACTAAGGGTGGTGGTAAGGGGAAATTTGCGTGGGGCCGGCCCCAACAACAAGCGTTCGATGATTTGAAGCAGCACTCGTGCTAAGCCCCAATACTTTCACTACCATACCTATAACAGCCCTTTGAGATTGAGACTGATGGTTCAGACTATGTTGTGGGTGTCGTTCTCACGTAGCACGGCCACCCTGTGGCCTATCATAGTGAGACACTATCATATGTTGTCCATAAGTACCCTACTTACGACAAATAAATGTACTCCATTGTGAAAGCATGCCGCCAATGGAGACATTACATTCTTGGGAGGGAGACAGTCATCCACACTTGTCATAAGTCATTGTAGTTCATGTAGACACAAGGAAAATTGCAGAATGAACGCCATCAAAAGTGGTCCACATACTTGCATCAATTCCACCTCAACATCAAGTATAAAACAGGAAGCACCAACCGCGTCGTTGATTGCCTCAGCAGACCACCGGTTGTGACACTCACCACAGTGATAGACTCTTGCAGCCATGAGACCTATGGATGGCCCCAACTTTATGAGACAGGCCTGGACTTCACCGCCACCTACCAAATGTTGGGTGCAAAGGCAGTGGTCGATAATTTTCATCTTCAGGATGGGTCGTTGTGTTGTCTGGGCCATATCTGTGTTCCATCAAGCGAGCGAGCGAAGCTCATCTAGAAAGCCCACTATAGTCAGGTGGCAGGACACTTCGGCATCGAAAAGACAGTGGTGATGCTACAAAAATATTTCTACTGGCCGAAACTTCGACAAGAGGTTAGCAAGTATATCAGTTCTTGCACTGCCAGTGTTATTTCCAAAACAACCACTAATAAATAGGGCTTGTACACCCCTCTTCCGACTCCTGACATGCCATGGGAATCCATCTCAATGGACTACATGTCGGGCCTCCCATCCACCAAGAGGGGATTGTGTTTTTGTGGTTGTTGATTGCTTTTCTAAGATGGCGATTATGGTTGCCTACAAGAAGAGCATCACAGCAGAAGCCACTGCCAAGCTCTTCTTTGAACAAGTCTGGGTACATTTTGGAATCCCACAAACCATTGTCTCATATCGGGACAGTTGATTTCTCAACACATTTTGGTTGAGCCTCTAGTCACTACCGGACACCAAGCTCACCAAATCCACGGCCTTCCACCCTGAGACAGATGGCCAAATCGAGGTCATAAATAAAATGATTGTTCATATCCTGCGCATGTATAATTCCAAGAACCCTCGCACATGGCATGAGAGTCTTCCTATGTTCAGCATAGCTACAACTGAGCCCTGCATAGCTCAACCGGCCATAGCCCCTTTTAGGTGGGGTTGGGATTCCAACCATTGTGTCCCATAGATGTTTCACTTCCCCTTGCGGTCACCTCGATCGACTCCTCTCCTGCTCCAAATGAGGTTGACAAAGCCACTCGGTTCATTGAGAGGATCTATCACATCTGCCAACATGTTCAGGATATCCTATAGAAGTCCAATGACAAGTACAAGCAGCGCCATGATTAACATCGGGTTCCACGTAAGTTTTAGGTGGGCGACAAATTTTGGTTGCACTTGCAGAAAGAACACCTTACATGACCCCATCGAAAGATTCACCCACTCCATTATGGTTCGTACACCATCACCAAGGTTGTGGGGGATAATTCTTTTGAGCTCAACATTCCTCCTTTCCTTGGCTTGCACCCACTGTTCAACATGGACCTCCTTCGGCCTTATTTCCCACCATTATTGGACACCTCAGACATAGCATAACAACTGACACCAACAGAGCTCAACCCTGACTGCATACAACAGTCATCCAGTGATCATATTATGGATACACAGATCAAGGGCACTCGACAACAAAGAATCCAGCTGTATCGAGTCGTCAAAGTAGGGCAGCTCCTGCACCAAGGCAAGTGGCTCACCCGGGGCCAAATTCAGTAGAAACTTCCTCATCTGATGGGGGAACTCAACGCAATGGAGACCATTGCTTCTTAAGGAGGGAGGATTGATCTAGGTGGATATTGGTGGCCACCCACCTTTTCCAGCTGGCTCAAAACAACTTTCTAGCAATTTTGATAATTTACTATTTTTAGTAGTTTTTCGGGTCCTGAACTTCCAAATCCGTTTTGAGGCCCTAAACGATGTTTTTTGGGGTATGTGGTTGCAATGATTCATCAAGAAATTTTGTGCAACTATTGTATTCCTCGGATAGATCTTTCTAATGGGCTATCATATGCCTAAAATGGAGATCGTATGCAAAAGTTACGACCCAGAGAAGTTGATGTACTGACTTACCCAAACAGGGCCCACATGACTTTTGGCACTTCATCTCCTAGGGTTAGGTTTTTGGATGTTTAGGGTTTTTGAAGCTCCTATTTATTGTAAAAAGGCCTTGAGAGCCTCATGGTAATCATCTTCTTGAGAATGAGCCCATTCGTCACATCTCTTCTTAGAGATAAGCTACCACCATTCCAGCAAGCTTGTTTTCCACTACATTTTACAGTTTCAACTTATTTCCTTATTGAATAGAAAACCAGTTTTATTGTATCTTTGTTATTATGTGTTAAGCATCTGGTAATAATCTGTAGTCATTTCATTCTGCTCATAAAATTCAGATCACCAACAGAAGCAGGTCGACAAGATTACATCAAACTGTAAAGATTCCTTCTGCACACAGGCATCTCATGTAGCCAAACTGGTTAAAAAGGTCAAACCATTCCAGCCACAAGTTTGTGCCAACCTTCAACAAGCTAAGCAACGCAACTTCTCCAACAAGGAAAACAACTCATCAAGATGCAGATTCAACAAACACTTCTCTCTCCCTCGGGAACTCAACACAATGGAGACCATTACTTCCTAAGGAGGGAGGATTGATCCAGGTGGATATCGGTGGCCACCCACCTTTTCCAATTGGCTCAAAACAGTTTTTTTTTTTTAATTTTGGTAATTTACTATATTTAGCAGTTTTTAACTTCCGGGACCATTTTGAGGGCCTAAATGAAGGTTTTTTGGAATCGAGCTTCTCAATGATGGCCAAAGGCTCTAATTTATCCCCCTAAATTAATCTCCTCGGTGATATCTTTCCAATGAGCTATCATGCGCCCCAAATAGAGATCGTATGCCAAAGTTATGCCCTAGGAAGTTGATACACCAAACTACCCAAAACAGGGTCCACAAAACTGTTGGCTTTTCATCTTCCAGGTTAGGGTTTTGGATTTTATTTATGATAAAAATTCCTTTGGAGCCTCATTGTAAAATCATGTTCTTTCGAATGTGAGTAGTCATCACATATCTTCTCAAAGATAAGATGCCACCATTCTAGCAAGTCTTTCACTCTGTATTTTTACAGTCTTTGTACATTTTCGCTCATTAATAGAAATTTTATTATTGTATCTCTGTGTTTATGGTTGCATATCTGATACATTTATGTTATATTGTTGGATATCTGAGATATCTCTATATATTTCTTTATTGTATCTCCGCTCTCATTTCATGCCGAAAATAATCTGGATCAGATTTATCCATGAAGAAAACTATCAAAAGGAAAAAGTTGATATCTGCAATTAACTGTCCAGAACAAAATATTGAAGAAGAGAAAAAAAAGAGCCAAATCCCTTTGATTCTTGATTTATCAGAATCCAGTATTGAGAAAACAACATTCATTTCACTTGTACCCTAATAAAATTACATCGTTCCTTGTACAGAGGATGATAAGATTGGAAAAACTCCTAGAAAGTATAAGTTATGCATTGATCTAAACAAACCAACTTCTGAGGAAAATCCATGGGAAGACAGGGAATAAATAGGGGAAACTTTAGCAAGGAGAAAGTATGGTAAGAAAAACAAGATCATAAAACATCTCAAGAAGCATAATAAGCAACTCATGAAACAAAATGCCAAGCTACAGAAGAGAATGGCCAAATTGGTAAAAAAGCATAACTAGCTATGTGATTTTTCTGAGAAGCTAATGAAGAAAAACAAGAAGCTCTATTGGACCACAAAAGTAGTCAAGACCAAATGGCTTAAGGAAATGTTCAAACAGACATATCCTTCCCAAGGATCAAGGATCGAGAGTTCTTCTAGAAAATACAGGTTCAATCAATTTTGATCTGCAGTGTAGAAAGGCATATATTTTCACAACATCTTTATTTTTGTAAACTGTGAAGATATTATAGGGATTTGAAGGATCACTTTATGAACAGTTCTGAAGACCAAAAACATGAACAATAGATCATCTTAGAGATCGAGAGGTTATTTCTTTTACAAATTTTGTTTTCAATGGGTAAATTTGGGATCATATTCTATTGGTGATCAAGGAGTATTTTTAGCAGTCAAAGCTATGATCCTAGAATATAGGATATCATATCTAGAATCTTGGATCTATTATTTGATTTATTCGATGTAATAAAGTTATATTTTCTATATAATAGGGGAGCATATCATTATGCAATTGTAACTGAAACTCCCCCGGATGGGGTGTCAACAGCTCAGCCGAGGAAACGTGGAAGGATGCCAGGGCGCTCATTCAATGGCATCGACCAACTCCATTCCTCCGTTAATTAATCGCCCTATGTATTGCACTTGCCACCTTAATGAGAAGAGCCCCCTCGCGTGCGGGAGCAGTACCAGGAGGCAGAGCACTCAACGCACAGCGTTAATGGCGATCGTGTGTATTGCCGCTAGTGGATATATCACGCTAAGGGACAGAGCAGCGATGCATTCGACCTTTGCAGAGCTAACCCTGTCCGAGAAACCTATCTATTTTCTGCAAAGAATAGAGCCGGGAGAGGGCGCCCAGCACTTCAAATCCCCACCAATCCGCTTGCCTACAGAAGCCTTCATCATGCCTCAACTCAGAGGCAAGTCACGCCGAGGAGCAGCCTAGTACAGGGTTGAATCCCGGCGTAAACGTCTTCGCAAATTTGAGAAAGCCTTGCGTCTGGAGACCACACGACGAAAGAGGCGCTCCAAGCCGACCACTGTGACAATTGTTGAGCAGATTATCCCGGAGGATGCCATGCAATACCAACCTCCCGTGGTAGAGACAGTCGAGTCCGCCAACCTGGCAAAACACAGTGCGACCCACCTCGACTTTACCCCCCACTGCATACTTGAGGAGGAAATATCAACAAGCGCTACCACAAAGACAGAACGGAACCAGGAAAAGGTGACTCGTCCAAGGGACGACCATAAGGCAGAAGCATAAGGAAGCACTGGCAGGCGAAAGCCTCACGATGAGGGTAAACCGGACCAGCCTTCCCTCTCGGAGCCCTGGCACCTGCCACTCGTTTTTGAACTCAGAAGTCTGCTCGGTGACATAGATTATCGTCTTGGCAGAATGGAGCAGCGAACGGACATGCTTTTCGCAGCCATTTCGAAGACCACCCCAAAAAACCAATGCCCTACATGCGCGCAGGAGTTTGCAATTTCAGCAGGTTGGCGACGACCAGGAAACAGGCGAGCGAGCTCGAGCAACCAGCCACCCAAGGGTCCTGGTTAGAAGTTTTAATGCTATTCTGTCTAGTTCGTTTTTATAGACTTTTTAAGAGTAGATATGCTATGGTTTTTGAAACTCTCTATCACCGCCACCCTGGTTTCCCTCGGGCAGGGTGAGCATAAATATGTTTTAACAGTAGACATGCTGCAAGCACAAATGGCCCAGCTGCCCTGGTTTCCTGCTAAGGCAGGCCAGCTGGAGCCAAGACCAGTAACTGTACACTTTGGTTTTTGTTAATATGAAAGGTCCCACCGTTTTATTTAAAAAAAAAAAAAAATTGTAACTGAAACTAGATTTTGGGATCTAAGATCTAAATATGGAATTACTCTTTCTTTATAAATAGAAAATCAAAAGGGAAAGAAGGGAGTTTTTTTGGGTGGAATATTTGGAAGTAGAAATTGGTCTAATATTTGTAAAAAATGCAAAAAAACTTGTAACATTTTTCACTCAATGAATCAAACACACTGATGGTTAGACTTCTTAATATGTGTTTCTCTTCTTTATTCTAGCTTATTTGAATGCAATCGAGATTTGTGCTAAGCATTTAATTTCTTTCTTTTTTCAGCTTTATTTTGGTGAAAAAATTGTTGTTAAATTAGTTGCTTTAGAGATTGTAATTGAATACATGTTTCATTTTTGAAATATTATTTTGAACCTGGAAATACTCCTTATGCAAGTAGACAAATTGTTAGCTTGCATTGTGTATTTGTTCTACCTTATTCATGTATCTATCCTATCATTGTGAATTCCTTTGACTAAGTGGAATGTTACTGATAATCTAATAAGTAGACCTTTCTATCTTTCAATTCATCTACTATCCGATCCTCAAACCAACTATAATCCAACTTTGATCTACAAAATACCATTACAATAACTAAAATGTGCTAGGCATGCCCTCCCAGAAGTCATAGAGCATCTCCTAGCACTAACATATCCTTTGAACTTCCTCCATAAGACCCTATTCTCATCAATATGATTAGCTTGCTTAAGTTGATCCCACCACATGGTTTCCTTTGCTTGAAAGTGGTAGGTTGGAATTATTATTTCTACCTTGGAGGGGTAATCATGCAGCTGGAAATATTTCTTCATTTCCAACATCTAGGCCTCGACCGCTTCTCCCTTCCTATGCTCACCATTGAAATTTGGTGGCTTGATATTTTTGAGTTCACCCTGCAAAATGTCTCCCTCTATACTTCTCCTATGCCTTCTAATAGGACACAAGCTTGGCCTACTCTATGGCCTTGAAATAGCATGAGCTATCCTAGTGGATTTCTCTAGGGAATGATGGTGCCTTCTCCTACTCCTTGACTGCATATTGTTCCCATGCCCATCTATTCTACCATGGTATTTGGATGTTGTCACTTTCCTAGAACTAGCTTCTTCCCTTGTGCCAGAGTCCTTGTTGGCTTTCTTCTGCAACATGTTTAAGATCTAAATTATTTCCTCCTCAACATTCATAATATTTTCTTTATCATCCCTATAACTCTACACTTCTCTCTGCAGGCTCCTCATAGTTACATGATCATTCCTATATCTTCTTCCATTGGACTTTGTCTTAGTATTCTCCATGTTGAAATGCAGACCTTTGAACTCTTCCTCGTGACAATAGGAACCTTTGGAATATTTCATTGTTGTGGCTATCATATGGAAACAAAACTACTTCTTTGAACCTCTAATTCTGCAGAAAATGTGCATGCAAACAATTTTTGTTAGGTGAAATAAATACATATACAATTTGGAAAATAATTCATAAATTCTTCTGCCCTTTAATTCCACTATTCATATTCTTTTGATTTGATTGTATAATTTTCTAGGTTAATAAATGGATTATCCTCCTTGATACCTTTCCATCGACTATTTATTTTCCCAATTCTGAGTTTCGAGCAGAAAGTTATGGTCTTCGGAAGTTTTGACCTTTTTTTCCTTTTTCAACCTTGCCTGCTACAAGTGCCCTCTGTCTCTCCCATCACATTCCTAGCTACCTAGAACTCAAATTTAGATCCATGGATGACTTCTATAGTCCATGATATTTCCATCGACTGCTCTTGGGCCCCAAAATGACTCTTGAGCTAGGAGTTATGTCCTCTAGAAGGAATCCGGTACTAAATTTCTACCCTTAATTGTTTTGGTTGTAACTCCCACATACAATCTCCATTTGGAAAACAATTTAGCTTGTTGGAAATCTCTCTTTGATCTCCATCATTTGAGTTGCAATATAGATCCCTACAAAATTCTTGCGGGTTTTTATTGGCTAAAAATGTTGTTTATGCCCTCAAAAATGCCCTACAAGATGAAGACCTTCAAAAACCAGAATTTTTCGTGGGGAAATTCACTAATTTACTATTGTAATAGTATTTAGATCCAACCCATTGATCTTAAAATAGATATTAATCCCAATTTTTGATATTATTATCCTTGCCAAGATGTTTCTATACCTCCTTGAGCCTGTCATAACTCATCTTTAGAGTCCATCCTATCGAAAAAATTCAAATTTTGGCTACACGAATCCTCGCAACTCGCAGTCTTAACATTGGCATACTCCCTCCAAAACTCACAGTTTGAAGCATTGTTGGACTCCCTTTGAAATTGTAGTCCAAAACACTATTGGATTCCCTCTGAAATCACAATATGAAATTTTTGGACTCCATATCGAAAACCTTCCTTGAGACCTTTGAAAACACTTCTCTGAAATAACATCTTTGAGACTTGATGGCTAAGAATGACCCTGATTGATCTGACAACTCTCGTTCTATTGGGATTCTTCCCTCAAGATTATCCTCTTTTGAATTCAACTCATGCCCTGGTTCAGGACTTTTCTTAAACCTAACTTCCGATAAATGGATAGGATTGACCCTCAATGCGATGAATGATCTTCGTTCATTCATCTTGTAGCATCAGACTCCTCCCTTATGACTCAACCTCATGCATGAATCCAAGTAATTCTGAACCCTCCTTCCTAGAGTCCTCTTAGGAATGCCTTGCTCATATCTTCTGCGATTGAATCTCGACTGACGATTCTCTAGGGTGAATTAATCTGAGCCATCAGTTACTAAACTTCACGACCATCATGAAACACACATGAATTCTTCCAACTGGTAGATCGATGTCATAAGTTACCTTCTTCCACTGTTTTGAAGCACTCAAACTTGAAAATATTCTCATAATTTGGGGATTTCACCTATGTTCACCATTTTCCCCCAAATTCGTCATAGGATGAAATATGAAACCATGAATATGCTTAATCCATGTTGGCTCCTAGCCCATACAAACTCAATGTTGAACCTTGAGCTCTAATACCATTCTATAATGTCCCCCAGTTTAACCAGGGAACATTACTACACAGAAAAACACACAAAACCAATTTTTCTTTTGCTAAACAATTATTGTAGCTTACCAGTTGTGATTAAAACACATTTTTCAACCAATTTATGATACCCATAATTATATGCAACTACAACATTCTAAACAAGAATCTATTCAATTGATTAAACATCTATAACAACACATAATTTAACCATTCCCATATACAGAGTAAATGCACAACAATTACATTCATGGAATAATGTCAACAAAATGGATAAACACTTATCTTTAAAAGAGAGTTTGTGCAACCAGTTGCTTAGGAATGATGTTCCACCCAACCATAGACCTGTTGTTACAAATATCAACAACAAGTCAGCCCCGAGATGGGGCTAAGAATCCACAAAAAAGGGGTGCCTCTCATAGTCCCCTCACAGCTCAGTATTACAAAACCCATTGGTTCTCTCCTATAGTTATCCTGAATTCCCTCCAGCTCTCTTCCTCTTGACCTTCCCAACCCAAGGAATGTACCCCTTCACTTCTCTTAGTCCATCGGGTGTCCCATTCACTTATTAGGGTATGTATGGAACAAGTAGCTAGGAATCTCTCATATCGGAACTCAAAGGAACTCACTACTAGGAAAAACTACCAACAAACCAACAACAAACACTTATTGATCCAATGCAACTCACCTAGGAGTTCACTCTTCAGGATTGAAAACCTAGCTCTTCAATTATCCAGCTCAGAATATGCTCCAATGTGCTCCAAAATGCTCCAGAATTCACCCAGCCTTGTTGTTCTAGCTCCCAATCTCTTCTTCCCTTTTTTCTCTTGTTGTTCATGTAAAAACTGAATGTTACCACCCATATGAATTTCCTCTCTTTGCCCAAGACAATTGACTACTCATTCTACCCAATGTTGATTGTAATTCATCTCCATGCTCTCCAATAACTATGGGATGTGACTCTCACACCCACCCTATGACAAATATTGAATGATTGGGCTCTCATACACTCAACCAAAAAAAAAAAAAAAATTCCTTAAATTATAACAAATTCAAAAATGTGGGTTTGAATTAATACCCATAAATTATTTCTCCTTTGGACCCCTCTTGGACTCTCTCTAGGCATCCCCCCCGCTCTTGTAGATTAAATAACGCCCATCTTTGTCCATATCCTAGCAGCTAGTATTACATTAAATTTTATTACAATTCATGAAAATACATTTCACATTTACATTGCTTGGCCATAGACACATTTATATCTACATTATACATTAATTTAATTGTGGATTATAGTGGGGATGTTACAAATACCCTTCGCATTGATCGATCATATTGAATGTGGCTTAATTAAAGGATCGGGGTTGGTGAAATTTGGTCATCATTCAGGTTGTCATTGAGTTATTTTTTGATGATATGGATATACAACACATGATACTTGCATACATGGCACGATTATATGACATACAATTAGTGGTTGTTGTTAGTAAAAATATGATTTGGATGGAAAAGTTGATTTTGGGGAACATGACACCCCATGCATTCAATGCATAGGACACGAAAATTCAGTTGATTTTTCCACCCTTGCAAGGTTTTGGCATTTCATTTTGTCATTTGAGTTTTGAATATGTGGGAAGACGGTGTTGTCTCGAGGTCTGGATGTGGTTGTTTCTAGAAACTGTAATTCTTGTTTTTCGGAGTGCTAAGAAAGGTATGCTTATATAGCCCCTACCCATCAAATGCATGTTTATTATTTTCAATAATGGTTTGGAATATAGATATGTTTGATGGGTGATGAGTATGTTTGCTTATTCCTTCCTCCCAAGCTCATTTTTATTGTTCAAAAGAAATATTTTCTTGTTCTATCGAGCTTGAAAATGACTCATTCAAATATTGATATTCCTCACTCCTGACTCTATGGGTTTGTTGTATATAAATTATTTTGGCTCAGTCCAGTCTCCTTTCAACTTCTTTTATACATGTTTTCATTCTTTTCGTATATATGTTAGAAGGGTTTTGAACCCGGGTCTTTAGAATCCTTTGTATGCTCAATCAATTATGCATTTGCAAGTGTTATTGAACTTCGTAGTGTCATGGGTTTTATTCACATTTGAAAACCCTATTGCTACCATCTCATTCTGAAGATTTTGAAGTGTTTGATCATATCATTTCTCATTGAAATTTACGTCTTATTATGGTTCTATGTGCAATAAAAAAAGTTCCCTATATCAAGATCAACTAGAGAAAGCGTCTGCATGTTTGTTAATAAATTTAACAAGTTCAGAGACCAAGATTAATCCAGTTTTATACCCATGTTTATAAATTCATTCTACATTTTTGCTTGACCCTATAATATTAATGGTCCCCTGGTTGTTAGTTGGTTTGATTCTAAAACCTTGTCACACAAAAATGGAAAACCCCTTGCTCATGTCATTTTCCTCCAAGTTTTGTTTAAACCTATGTGTATTAAAGGGCACCTTGTCTTGAACTCGAACTATTGAAATTCAAATACTTTGGACTGACTGATATCTCGATTTCTTACATTGGAAAGTTGTTAAGTTTATGGTCTATTTGATGTCAAACAAATTTTAAGAGTAATATGTGACCCAATTTCGAACCTACAAGGGTTTTGATTAATACATTGACTTGGGTATGGAATTTTTTAGGAATTTTGGCACCAGGGCTTAATCAAGAAATTAAAGTTTGAGTTATTTTTGCTTTTCGCAACTTATCTGTAAATGATAGAAGAGAAATCGAGACATTATGACATTTAGTTTTTGGAATGTGCTATTGGCTTTTATTGATAAATTAAGTGGTTGCTGTGAAATAATTGATGATTACTAAAGATGTCATACAAAATTTAGATTGCATGTACATGTCGATTCAGTTAGTTTGAGCATGAAATTTGAAACAAAAGAGAAGATAACTCGAGATATTTTTAAAAAATTGAAGTGTTTATATTTTATGCACATAGGAACAATTCCCCTCATACTCTCATTTTACATTCATTATTCCTTAAATCCCAAGTACATATATCATTTTAAAATTTCATTTTCTTCCCCTTGTTGTATGAAATGAGAAATTCTTTCTCTATTGGTTTGGTTTATATATATAGTTGGCAGCTAAAGTATATTTTAGATAAATAAAAAGGATTATAATCAAGGGAAAATTTTGAAGAGTTATATTCAAGGTGATTGTTTTAATGGAATAGGTTTGATAAATCATGGTTGATTGTTCACGGCCAATTCCCTCATACTCTCATTTCCCATAAGTTACTCCCAATTCCCCAATTCGATTTTTATTTTAGTTCAAATTTCTTCCCCTTGATACATAAGCAATTCCTTGAAAGTGAAAGAATAGCAGTGGTGGATTAAAGTTTGACATTACATGCATGAAGTGATTGTTAGAAGACATTTGGGCTTTGTAGTATGGTTGATGATGGATGAGTTATTGTTTTGAACATTTGTCATTGTTTCACTTTTCATACATTACAAGCCCCCTCATATTCCAAAATTACATTGGAATTCCCATGTTCTTAACTAATAACCATTTGAGCAAGGTATTAAGATAGTTCAAAGCAAAGGTGAAAGTTTATCTTAAAGTTATTCCTTTCTGTCTATCCATGATTGTATGCATGCTTGCTTGCTATCAAGTCAGAGCTATTTCCAAACTATGTTTAGGAAAATGGTATTTGATGTTTATTTGTTATTATATGCACACTCTAATCTAGCCTTGTACTTTATATAGATGATATTTTTTAGTAGAGGAATTCGTAGTAGAGGAAACATAGGCAGAGGAAGAAGGCCAAATGATTTTTGGCAAGGGGGAAACAAAAGACTTCATTTTTCCATTCACTTTGATACTAATTCTGAAGAGTTTAATCAACTCTTACATACATGATTCCTAAATGTAGCTAGACAAAGATACCTTCAACATCATCCTGCACCTGAAATACCACCTTTGCAACCTCACCATAGCATCTATGGTATACATGTGCAGCCACAAGTGTCTTTACAACCAGAAATCCCAGTCAACAATGGTTGGAATGATTTTGTTAATCCTCCTCAAGGTCAAGCTCATGGATGGCCTACAATCTCACTTCCATTACCTCCAATTCCACCTAAACATCGTGCCCAACAAATTGGGTCAATTACTTCTCATGCTCATTCAACCTAACCACTGAAAAAGCTAAAGTCCCAAGTCCAAGAACCAGAGCCTAGGAAAGGAAAACGACCTGCCCATTTTGTCAAGTCTGACCAATCTTTCGCATCTTCTCACCCCCATCACCCAAAACTTGAGAAAACATGTATCTCTTTTGGAGATATGCATCCAGAAGCATCAACAACAAAAGGTAAAGAATCTATCCATGCATATTCAGAGGTCCTCAAAGTAACCAAATCTCAAGGAAGTGGACATAGGCAAACTACCTCACATAAGAAATATGATTTTTGATTTCATGGTGTTATTTTATGATGGTTTCACTGTTGGGATAGACTCTGTTATTTTTGGACAATAGTATGTTTTGGACAGATTTATGCCTCACTATTTTTGGATATTTTACAACAGTATTTTTGGGACAACAGATTGACATATTTATTTTTTATAAATATACTTGCATATATGTGATATTTGGGAGTCACAAGTATGTGTTTGAAATATTTCATATGATGATTGGTTGGGATATGTGTGCATAATGATGTTTGATGGCATAATTGTTTTTAGAGGAACAAGGGAATAATTTGAAAATTAAACAAAGGAGTTGTTAGGGGTCCCCACCTATTAGTAAATATTTATTACACCCTTATCATTTATTATTATTATTTAATTATGATTTTTCCCTACTTAAGTAAAAGTTATTAAAATAACTTAACTAACAGTAGTGAACTACTCAAACTGCTTTTGGAGGAATAAAAGAAGAATTGAAGGGACAAGAAAAAGGAAGAGAGATAGAGACAAAAAACTCTGATAAGGTTTTCTCTTGCTCTAGAGTGAGATTACATTGCTACTTCATTCATTTTTGAAATACTTAAAGGCTAAAGACTTCTTGTTTATAATAGGGTCTTATTGGAGGTGGTAACAAGGAGGACCAAGAAGCATTGATTATTGACATGCTTTATAAGGTTGATAATCCATTTATGATAGTCTGTAAATTCTTATTGGATTTATGAATTGATTTTTAGTGCTAATTAGGAATTTTGTTCAAAATCAAGGCAGTGGAAAATTATGGCTTATTGATCCAGTTATTTTTTATTCTTTTTTTTACTCAGGAGACACCAGTCGTCTCTGTGATGATGTAATCTTTGACTTCTAAGCGTTTTCCCGGTCCTTACCCATTTTGGGTATGAAAGAATGTATTCGGTAGTGTTCCAAAATTGAATGAATAAAATTGATTGATGGTTTTGAGGTCTCATTTTGGATTATATGTGTGATCGTATTTCAATTTTTCTGTTATCATGATTGTTCATCAAACTATTTATATTTTCTGATATAAATATTTTATTTTTCTTTGTCATAAAACAACATAAAAGACATCATTGATCTGAAGAACATATTTCTTGAATATTAATGGATAAATTTGCAAAAGGATTATAAACATAGGGTAACAATCTCGAATATCTTTCCTTATCCTGACAAGATTCAAAAACGTTGGTATTAGGATAGCCATTCCTTTTCATCAACATTTATTTGACGACCATAATGGGGAACTCGTCCATAGTTTCTTCATAGTTGTATTTATTTTTTGTACTTAGTTTTATTTATTTTTTTAGTTTTCTTCTTTATTTTATGATTTCACAACTTTACTTGTTGTGAGACAACCTAATATTGGTGATGGTTTATATGATTGGAAAAACATTTATTTAACTTTATTTATAAAAAAATTGGAAACAACTCATAACCGTGTTGAACTTCACCATTCTTAGGAGGTTATTGTGAGAGATATTATAATCTATGAACAGTGGGAAGCCGAAAAAAGGTTGGCCTGAATTCAACCCCCTCGTCAAGAGGTTGAATTATGTCCTATGGATCTCATTCTTCTCA
Source organism: Picea glauca (assembly GCA_000966675.3). Lineage (NCBI taxonomy): Eukaryota > Viridiplantae > Streptophyta > Pinopsida > Pinales > Pinaceae > Picea > Picea glauca. Next base: position 19,535 of record JZKD02S1607682.1, on the reverse strand, counting down.
AAGGAAGAGGGGTTTATCCTCTGATATTAACCCTGTATCTAAAATTGGAAGAAGAAAGGTTGTTTTATAAAGTTTGCATATTAAACATCAAAAATCATTATTTGACTCATCTAGTTCATCTATATATCTATTTCCTATCTCTTTCAATATTATATATTCATGGTATTATTCTGGTACTAGATCATCTACATCCTCACAAAGCTCTTCCTCATCCATAATTGGAAGTATTTTTAGTCACCATGACCTAGTTCAATCTACAACCAACCCTTCCAAAGTGATCAAAAAATTTGGTTTGTTTCAGTTTGAAGAAGATGGAACTAATACACCATGGCATGTATCTTCACCTTTGAATCTTGCACTAGCTACAAATACCCTTCTAAAATTCAAAGATCATTTGCCAAAATTTTCAAGAAATGGCACCATTTCCACTAAAGAACATTTAATTTCATTTTCTAATGCATGTCATAATACAAGAGAAAATGATAATGATATTTGTATGCATTTATTTGTCAATTATTTAGAAGGAAAAGTTGCAGTTATTTTTTTGAATTGCCTCCTAGTGTAATTTCAACTTGGGATGAATTAACTTATTAGTTCAAATCAACTTATGGGCATCTGAAAAACCCAGTAGTTTTGTTGAAGGAATATAATAACAATGTTTATAAAAACAGTGAAACAATCAAATATTTTAATCTTTGTTTCACCAAGTTATATAATCATATTCCTGAGTTGATTCGTCCCCATAACCATGCTAATTTTATTCAATACTTTAATTCATTTTGTTCTTCTTATCATCATAGATTAGAAGATAAGAATGTAACCAACCTAGGGTCTGCACTTCAAACTTGTTTGGAGTATGGAGAGAAATTGGAAAGAATAGGTCTTCCTGAGGAATATTCCATCAAGCAGACTAATATATCTATAGTTTTGTAGCGTGTTCAAGATATGAGAAATCAAATGATTACTTACGAGAGAAAAGGTATCACCTAAAATTCTTCTCTTGTTGAGTCTTCTTCTTCACAAGCCATTTTGAGAAATCAGCCTATTAATTCTTCATATTTAAATCAGCCAAACACTATTCTCTCTAGGGCTTGGTGTAATTTTTGTGATGACAATCATGAGGAAATTACTTGTGAGGTTAAGAAAAGGGTACAAGATAGAATCTTTCGAAAAAAGATTGAAACAACTATTGTTTCCTTAGATTGGGCTCTTGAAGAAAAAATGATGTTAGTGAACACAAAGAACAAATCTTACACAAATAAATGGAATGGTAATATTCCCAAAACTACCTTTGCTCCCAGTTCCTCTTCCCAAAATAAAAATCCTCAAGTTGTCACAACAACTCAAATTCAAGATACATCAACATCTTTTCCTTCATCCAAGTATACTATTCTAAACCAACTAGCCAGTATAAAAGAAAATGCATCTCTCTTGGACATGGTCACCGTCACGGAACAACAATTGCATCTGAAGAATTATATGGAAGGTAAAACTTCTCCCATAGATGGTATATCTAAAGAACTTGGTGAAGATGAACCACATGTAAATATAATAGGTGTAAATAATTTTAGGAACCCTCTAAAAAATCCTTCTTTTTATATTTTTGTAAAAATTATGGATAGGATAGCTCATTGTTGTTTAATAGATGGAAAATCTGGCCCTCTTGTCATGTCCAAGATTATTATGGAAGAACTAGGACTCTCATTTACAAATGAAAATGTGAGGAGTATGTTTTCCTATAATAATCAACAATCGGTGAGATCAAAGATGTGACTCTAATCATTTGTGCACATCCCGAAATCAGAACCACTCTTGATATTCAAGTAGTTGACATGCATGTTAGTAACTATTCAATCATTTTGGGTAGAGATTGACAAGATTTAATCGGTGGTTATTTATCATTAGACGGTTCACATCTCTTCATCCCTAAAAATGGAAATAATATCATTGTCTTAAAGGAAGGTATAATTTCACCATACATAGAAAAAGTTCCTCAGTCCAATGTAAATTACATTGAGGAAGGTATGGGTGTCTATTCTGTTTTTTTTTTTATGAAGATGATGCACATTTTGAATAGTCAGAGGATTATTATGATGGTTTGTGGCATATATGTAACATACCCAACCACCCACAAGTCGGGGTACACTACCTTCAAGCTCGCCCTTGGACTTCTTTCTCTTATCAATACCTTTTTAAAATTTAAGGATGCAAAAAACAAAAGACTTTAACAACATGCACATCAGTAGTCAGCAAGCATGCATAGCCTAAAGATTCAATTAAACGATAATTAAATATACAACGGAAATACATTCATATACATGCAATTGATACCATAATAAAGAGCACTTATCTTTATGAAAGATGACACCAATTGGCTGCAAACAAGGACGTTCCACCCAACCATAGACACTACTGTTCCAAATCTCAACAGCAGCGTCACCCTCGATCCAGGGCTATGAATCCACAAGGAGGGTTCTAGAGTGTTACTTGGCTTCCTAAACTAGTCAGCACCCAAGCTCTCACAGGCTTCCCAAATCTCACAGCAATCCAAGTACCTAGTTTGCACCACCCAAGAGAATGAACCTCCACCCTTCTCTACCACACATTCCCTCAGGCAGTCCTTCTCCTTATTTGGGCTCCGGTGCAACTGGTCCAGAATCCCAATGCTGGAACTCTCAGGACTCGCAGTTGTGAGCGACGTTGGACACAGGCTAATGCATCTCAGACATGAACGCCTCAAATCACGGCTGGATCACACCAGCCACCACTACAACGAACTATCTCGTGGCTAATATTAAGTAGTTTGGTTCCCTTTCCCAAGCCAAGATGCAGATGAGGATGGATCAATGAATGGGTGAGTGAGTGCATGAAAGTGTGTGAGGGAAAATGAATGAATGTGCAGTAAAATCAGTGATCAAGCCATCAATCGAACCCCCCCCCTCAAACCAGAGGTGGGTTTAAGTAACTTCATGGGGAATCAAGAACCTCATGGCCTTCCCCAAGAAGTTCATGTAATCGATCCCCTACCTTAGGAAAAAAGGGTAATAAACATAGGAATAAACACGTATCCCCTCAATCCCCCTCTATTGTGTAATCATAGCCCCCTATAACTCTAGTCCTTGTCCGTCTTGCAACCAACCATGCATTTATAATTAATAATGATAAAAACATTACATGTCTTAGGCACACTGGCCTTTTAATAATTGTTTGGGCACCTTGGCCTCTCAGCATTGTAACAATACATTATTTAAAAATGGGGGTTCAAAACCTGGGGTGTTACATCCCCTCCCCCTTATTTTAGCACTGTCCTAAGTGCATATACAAAATAGAGATCAAAATCTCAAATTTATTCAAAAAGTTGTGGGTACTCTGCCCGCATGGCATCTTCATGCTCTCAGGTAGCATCTTCGGGACCGTAGTAGGTCCACTGAACTTTTACCGACTCTATAACTCGATTTCAGAGCATTTTGACTTTTTTGTCCAATACCCGCATTGACTGAA
>JZKD02S1607681.1:789546-810712 GCA_000966675.3 Picea glauca | reverse complement strand
ACCTTTACTATTTTCTTTCTAACCTTTTGCATTGCAGCTGTCATGACTAGAAGAGCCCAACTAGGCATGTAAGTGCTCGTTTTTTGCTCACTCATTGACGAAAAGAGCACGAACACACATCATTAATGAACAAATCAAAGATTTCGAACTCAACACATCATGGAGCATTTGAAGTTAAATTGTAACTTGCAAATAATGTTTGATGTAAGATTACTTCATCAAGTTTATTTGTACTGGAAATAATGTATTTGTAAGTGTAAATAAGTTGAGTTGGATTAAATTTGTCATAAGGTGCATTCTCGGTTGTACCCTAAAACCACAACTTTCATGTTTCAATATATTCTCGAGTCTATAGGTTGATTGGTTGAAACTCAACTCATTGTAAACATCAAGTTTTCAGGTGCATTTTTGGTAGTATCCAACATCCGCAACTTCTTGGAAGAAAGAAAGAAAAGTTCAAGCGAGCGAGTACAAGCGAGCGTGAAACAAAATCAAGTGAGCGTGAAGTTAAAGAGAGAGATTCAAGTGAGAGAGTTGCAGATATACCTTCTTATGTTGAGTTAAATTGTAATGAGGATCTACCTGCACAAGGATACCTCATTTAGTGTTTTTCAAATGGCTCGAAATCTAGAATTAGTAGAGTTACTGAACACTCTAATAAACACCACTAAAGACAACACAATGATATTGAACAAATAAAATCTTCAATTAGTGCTAACGTTTTTTCAAGTGATGCAAGCTAAAGTTGTACTTTTTCAAACTCTATATCAAATATTGAATAATGAAATCAGGGATCTCAAAAATCAACAGCCAGTGAAGTGTTTTGAACTAGTTTTTGTTTAACACAACTCTCTCTATGATGATAAACATGATGATGCTGATGTTTTTGATCAACATATAGTGAAAGAGAAACTCAGTAAGACAAATCCAAATGAAGAAAATGACGAATCTATTCATGAACCTACATTTCAAGAGTTTTCTTTTTATTTCAGTGAAGAAAACCTTTAAATAATGCAACAACATACAATAAATCCACTTCCACATATTTGAAAGCAACAAGTTGAGAATACTATTTCCAAGCCCATCATCCAGTTCCAAAGAGTTGGATTCCTTTAAGAAGCTTCAACTTCACTTGTTCAAGTTAAACATCATAATGATAAGTGCTAACATTGTAATCGAGTTCGTCACAAGGAGATTCAGTGTTTTGATCTCCATCCTTGCCAACATTGTGGTAAGACAAACCATTCTTCAAAAATATTTTCAACACTAAAGAAACTTACAAGATTGAAGATTCAATATGAGTGGATTGATCCTTGGAAATGGTCATCAACAACCAAGCGATTATATAAGTCTTACCATAGAATTCAATCTCGAGTAAAGACCGATCTAGAAGCACATAACATTTTTGTACCTCACATAAGTGGTCCCCTAATGGCATAGATTTCGAGGATGACCCTTATGGGATGAGATAACATGTGTTTTTTTCCACATGCCCACTTCATGTTGTACACAAATGGAACAAGTATGGTACTCTCTTAAGCCTGGAAGGAGGGAGTACAATGATGAAACTCTCATGTACCTTAAGGGGGGAAGTTCAAAATTCCATTGATGATGGTTCATGAAACCACTCGTGGTCTCACCTATAATATGAAAGAGGGGGGAATTGATGATGGAATTGGTTGTTAGACTAAAAATTTTGACAATAATTTTTCCAGGTGGGAATTAAATTTTCCAAATGGGAAATTCCGGTCTGTAGATGAATCATACATAATTGAGATGTTGATTTTGATTTTGATATCAATGATGTGGATGTTTGGTTCACATAGATGTTCATTCGACCTATCATAGGACAAGAGGATCCTTCTGCATTGCAGCTAGACATTTGATTGAGTTGTTAGGCATTTTCAGGGACGTGTCAGACTAGAAGCCGATTCACTTCTCTTCGTTCGCTCTCATTAGATTGGAGTTTACATTAAGTGAATAAATTGCATGCATCATGGCTCACATGATTACATAGTGATGTTTTCATTGGTTATCCCAAACCACATATTTATAGAGGACTTCAGTATACACTGATAGCAGAGTGGTGATACTACATGTTCACCAATTAGCAGAAGAGATCTCATTCTTCCAATCTCAAATACTTGGAAAAATTATTGAATTGTCAAACAATTAGGGAGTGTTAAGATATTTCAGTTGTTCACTTACATATCTTATCTCTCTTTCATTTCATTTCAGATGAACAACTAGGCATACAAATTGGTGATTTTTCAAGCAATTTTTTATTGAGGCTCAACATAAGAGTTTCACTATGAAGTCTTGGAAATGGTAACATTTTATGTTGTATTGCTGGTATTATTGATCAGACTTGTGATTGAGGGGGGGATTGTTAGCCTATGGATTGCCTTAACCAATCACTAAGTCTAATTGTCACATATATTTGTATTATTCATTTAGGATATTAGTAATATATCCTCAAGTGATGACTATTGAGTTAGTTAAGATTGCCTATCCTAGTCATCATGCATGATTTTATGATCTAGAGAAAATCTCTCTATGAGGTGGCATCACCCATTATACTATAAATATGTACCATTGGTGTGAATACATAAGAGTTAGATATTGATCATTTTTTCCCCATCTTGTTGTTCTTTTTTATATTTTACCACCGGGGAATAAAAATACATATTTTTTTCTAAACTCAACTTTAACATAGGTATGTAACTGTGTGTAGTGAAACTTGCAGATATCCATGTGTTACAGAAGAGAAACGCGTGAATGTACACAGGATGTAGAGAAGGATCATGTGGATAGATAGGAAATTTTAGAAAAATAAAAATAAACTCCAAGAAAGAGGCCTTCAGGCCTTAGCAACAGGTCCTGCAACGCTAAAAGACTCTAAGAGAAAACTCTAAATGTACTATAATAGAAATGACAAGGAAATAAAAAAAGAAACCCTAAGAGACTGATCCAAACTAGGAGAATCCTTAGTGGAGTCAGCAATTTTGATTAAGGGATTTTATCCCTTATGATCATGGGTCATAATCACAACAGAGAAAGACCAAGTGAAAGAGATAATAGTCTCCCCACAGTGACAAACACACAAAAAATAAAGAAAATAACTACTTTAATTCATAGAAAGTAGGGATATAGAGGAAACAAGAAGGTGCACCTTTTTCTCCCATTTGATTTTGATCCCCGATCCAGTTCATAGAATAACTCTTGATCTTCTACTAGAATCAACCTGCAAGACATATGGAAAACTAGGGTTGCAGAGAATGTATTTATACTATCATAAGCATGTGCATTTTATATGTCGGATTCAAAGTAAAAATAAAGATAAATGTATAGTGAAGACAAATCTAGGGGAAACCAAGCTCTTTTATTATGAGCAAGTGGAAAAGGTAAGTTACAACCTTGTCTAGCCTTTAGGTATCGTCCTGAAGCCAAATGCTTGGGTTCCTTAAGGAATTGTCAAGCATCAAATCAACCGATATAGAATTCTCTCAATGAATCATACAGGGATAAAGAAACACCCTATAGTCACATCAAAGGAGAAATAATCTATGGAAAAGGAGTTTCTAGAAAAAAGGGGATGTTACTCAGAGACTTATAGGGAAAGGAAGCTTGCTAGATGTTGGCAGCATAAATTTGCATAAAAGGTTTTTTTTTGTCATTATCCCTCAATGATTTTTTGTATCTTCCCAAATAGGTTTGGGGAGTTGGATTATGTTGATTATGGACAAGGGTTTTTAGAAAATGAGTCGACCCTAAAAACCCACCTGAAAACATGAAATTATTTTATTTTTCACAAATTTTGAGGGAATTCATGGGTTACAGTGTGGAAAGTCATGGATTTCCATGTGTTGCACTAGAAAACCCCATGGGTATTCTCTTAGGGCATGTTTTTTAAGATATTTGTTAGAGTTACCTTTGGGGAAAAGCCTAGCAAGCATTAACAAAGGGTTAGGCCATGGCACAAAAACATAGGAGTGGCATTTTGTGCTATAAAAGAATTCCACCATATTATTAGTGATGTTTGATATACAATGGTGGAAGATAGTCCATGCATATTACTTGATTCCACTGATTCATCTCAAGTGATTGGTTATGTGAATTATGAGCCTAAGGAGGATTTCCAGGACAATGAGGCACTTTGGTCTAGATCAATAGTTAAGTCAGTGCTTCATTATTTTTTCTTGTCTTCCAAAATAAATTATTACATCAGACTTAAGACTCACCCACAAGGTACATTTCTTGAATATTGCATACATGATTCTCTAAAGGCTTACTACTCTCCTGTGAAATACCTCCATCAATTGCATGTTAGTAATTGCATAATTTATGATAGAATTGAGTCATGGTTGTATGGATCTTACTTATCTATGTTTCCAATGAATAATAACTATGACATCTATAGTATTATGGATATAGTTTTTAATTATGTAATTCTTCTTAATTGTAGTCTCTTACTACTCTAATTTATGTTGCTAATCTTTTATGAACATGTGATTCCAATTCTTGAGTTACATGGATGGATGCATTGGCATTATGATTGCACATAGTTCATTTGCAACCAATGTAGTATAGGATAGATTAATTTAGTTTCTTTACTTCGCATAGTTGTATAATATAGTTTTGATTTTGGGTTTTCAATAAATTCAGCTATAAATAATTATTTATTCTTATTAATCAGGATATATATCACTCTTTTCATAGATATACCCAATGGTTAAAGCCTCCATTACTAATTTTCATTGTCATAAATTACAACTCTATATTATTTTCTTTTAAACTAGCTGGTATAGTCTAATATGTGTTTTTACTTTCTATTTAGTTTTCTTTTAGCATTTCATTATTTCAACAATAGAGTCTTGTTGGATGAACAATAAATTAATTTCATGAACAAGTTGGGAAATTGGCATGTTGATGTTTTCCATCGAACGAGTGTTTTGTGAAAAATTGTTTTCTAAAAAAGAAAAACACTTATTTGTCGCAGTCTCAAAGCTTTTGAGTTGTGTTGGATTAATTTTCTGGTCACTTTTCATACAATGATATTTGTAACTGTCATGTAGTGATCCTTTGATGGATATATTGTCATTCCAAGTAATGAAAAGGAATTTTTAAAAGTAAATAAAACTTTGTAGTCCCCTTTTGTTATGAAAATAAACAATTAAGGATTTCCAATTTGATATCTTTATATTAATTGAAGTCTTATTGGAAATATCTTTCTTATTTGGATTGTTTTTGAGTTTTGATTTTTTTTTTTCTTGTTCACAATTAATAAAAGTTTGAGAATTAAAATTATTTGTAGGTTAGGTTAAGACCACTCTAATCACTTTGAATTCCCTTAAATGATCATTTGATTACAGGAGTTTTTTTTATTCCTTTTAGTTTGTTTAATTTCTTTCATCCAATATGTTTTAGTATAGACTTAGCATAGTGGAACTTAGTTTTCTTTATAGTTGTTTTTTTTTATTAATTTTTTTTTAGTTTCTTTATTTTCATTTCTAAATAATTTTTCTAGTTGATTACCCATTTAAAGATCAATTTCCCTGTCAAGTTGGTAGGTTGCTTAATTGTAGCTTCTTATTATATATAAGTAGATTGTTATAGCTAGCAATAAAAGATAGTCATCCCTACATACTAGAAACATGTTTGGACCACTCGGGAAAGTGTTACTCTTAAATTTCATGCCTACATTCCTTTGAAAATTTATACGCTATCAATCTTTGGAATTTATCTATCCTTTTATTTTTCAATTCAACATATATTTAGAATTTATGTTTTTATTTTCTTATATGTCTATTTTATTTTTTGTTTATATATATATATATATATATATATATATATATATATATATATATATATATATGGAAACATACTTTTAAGAAAATGTTATTTGGAGTCACTTTTATCCATCATGATTATTCTAATCTTCCTCATAATTGGAATATTCTCTTCCTCACTCCATCATATTAAAATTTTGAAATCATTTGAATATTTGGAATTAATAATTCTCTTTCATGGTAAGGATGAATTGATACTTTGGTGAAAGATACCAGATGGAATTTTTGAGATTGAAATTTTTTTGTTTTGAATTTCACAAAGGATTTATTCATGGTGGTAAGTTTAGAGGGTTTGTGTGTTTGTGAAATGTTTTACATCAATAAGTTGAAAATCTATTTCCATTAACCTATTTTATTAGGTATGAGGAAAAATTTAATTATTTCATCAAACAAAAGGGAAACTTTATATGGGTTAATTAGTTCAAATATTTTCTATTGTCTGATTATTAATTCTCATGTTACTTCTTATTTTTCCTTCCATATTATGAACCTTACCCTGGGAATATTTTTATCATACATTATTTCAAATGGTTGACCTATATTTCCCAATTCTTGCTTTGGTTTACTTCCTAAGTTTTCATTGAAAATGTTTTTTTTTTAATGATGTTCATGATTTATAACTTGTTGGTGGGATTCCATTTTTATCTTTCAATTTTATCCTTATTTTAATGGATGACATAGTTTTCTTTTGATTTATTTTTATCTGTACATAATTTTACTGCCTTCTTTGTGAAAATTTGCAATCATGGAAGTGGTGTTATTCTCTTATCCCATTAGGTATGAGGGATAAAATCAGTGGAATGATTAGGATTAATAGTCAAAGAGGGAGCAAATACCTTGTTGAAAGTTAATCAATACAATTTCTGAGATTGAAGGTCATACAATTTCAAAATATTATTTTAGCAAGACCACAGATGAAAATAAGTTTAAGGGGTATGAATTATTGTCAAAATGTTCCTCGTGATTTTATTGTATTTTTAATTTTGAGCATTTTAAGAATTCATATTTTTTGTCACTAGAAAATGTTCAAAGTTATTAGAATAAGGATCTTGATTTGATATCAATTTTCTTGATAATTTTTCCGCATGACCTTGTTGATTTCAATTTCCACATTATGTACTTTGGTCTGCAAGTCATTATTGTTTGGATTTAGTTTGTATGGAAATCTTATCTGGTGAATATTTAACCCTTATTTCAATTCTTGGAGCTATAATGTAAATTATTTTGTACACGCTTTGCATTTTTCTCCCATGCTACGATGTTGCCCCCCATTTTTTTTTCGTTTTACACCTGACATTTTTTCTTTTTGGATTTCTTTTAGTTTGATTTTAGTTTCTTTTTATTTTTACTAATTGGTTTAGTTTGAGCACTTGATTTTCAAATGTACATATTATTTTCATCTCTTATTTTGAATGTTGGTATTCCCTATGCTGATTTTACTTCTTCATTTGACCTGAGGATCAATCTTTGATTTTGAGTGAAAGGAAGGTCCAACTTTGGTCACACACTAAAGACATTCTTAAAATTCATGGAATACATGGGATGCTCTTTCTGAAAAAAAATCATAAAGTTCTTAGTTTTGTATCTTGAATGACAGATTTGGTAGAACATGTGTGCCTATTGAGCATACAATGATAATCCATAAGTAAAAGAAAGTGTTTGTATGTTTCTTTCTTTGAGCTCCATCCATTTCAAAATAATAAAATGATTATTACTATGATGGTTCTTGCAAATACCTATGGGGTAAACTTCAATGCATAACATCTAGTTAGAAAATAAAAGAAACTCTCGTATCACCCTGCTTCCTATACACCATATTTCACATGAAATATCTAAAATAGTGTAAAATAAAGGAAGTTGAAAGCATTGTAAATAGTTTCAGAAGCACAAGTAAACCCACCAAGGATATGGACACACATTGGTAGTGGGGCCATGCGTATTGTACTAAGGCAACTTTTTCAGGGTTATGGATGCTTTCTGGTAGTGAATATATTATGGGAGAAGAGAGATGAGGAGAACACTTATGTGAATGTTTTCTTGTTATAAATATGAAAAAATTGTGGTCAAACTAAAAAAAATCAAAAGCGTGTAGCCAATTAAAGAAATTTACCTTGCCAATTGGCTCTTTGAAAAGAGTTTGTTAGATGGAAAGTACTTGAAGTATTGGATTACATATTTTAGAAATTTAACATCATTGTGGTACGCATAACCTTTGAAAAAAATCCTTTAATTTATGAGCTTATCCTTAACATTTAAATTTGAAGTAAAGTCCATAGATGTGATAGACATAACTGGTTCCTCCAATGTGTCACCAATTTTTGTGGCCACAACATCCCCATTTTTATTTTTTCTTTATAAGAAAAAGGAAATGACACCCCTACCAAAATTTTAGCTCTAATTCCTAATATATTACGACAATTAACCCATTGTATATTCTTTGACTACCTAGGAGGTTAGGTCTTTGGATATTTAATGGTTTATTGTCGTTGATGAGGTTTTCATTGCTTAAGATCTCTTTATTGATTGTAGATTCATTTTTCTATTCTTTAGTAGATAATTGTTCTATAATGCTCCTTCTATCATTCGACATGCTCCTTTTAAATAGTCTTTTGAAAATATTTTACCCATTAATAATGTTTATTGAATCTTTTGAGTTAATGTTTGATTCATATTTAACTTCTATTTATCTATGATTACTTCTTTCTTTATCCTGTACCTTGATTTGAATTGGTGTTCAGGAAGGCAATAGTTATCTCAAAGAAAATCAAAGAGTTGTCATAGTTGTGTCAAAACAAGAAGATATTAATTCATGGTATGGATGAGAAGAGACAATTTAAGGATCATATTAAAGTGAGATCATGATATTAAGGCATCCTAAGGTCAATTATAAGTATCTAAGGATGACCTCTATAATGCATCATTGCTCCTTGTATAATAACCCTGTGTGGAATTACATTTATGATGCAATCTAATCATATAAATGTACATGTGTATGCTTCCACTTCGATTTCACCCTTCTGCTCGCATCTCATTTTGCAAGAAATTTTCCAAGTTATCCTCTAACTGGACTACATGTTATTTCATTAACTAGTTTGAATGGATTTTAATGAATGTTGATCCTATTTGATTACAAGTTTCAGTGCTCTATCATTATCCTTTAAGGGAATTTACTTTTGAGGACTTATTGATTTCTTATGCATTGGCTCAAACTGTCAACTCACTACATCATAGAGAAATGAAGAGTTGACCTTAAAAAAAGAGCATATTGTCATGTTACATCTTCTTTCTTGTTCATTTCTTATGTCTGTATAGGATATGAGTGACTAGGTAGGGTGGTCTCTTCTCTCCTTATTTTTTGTAGCATCTGTTCTACCGATCACACTTATATTGACTTATTCTTTGAGGACACTTGTGTGAAAGTGATCCAATTATAGTACATTATGATTTCATTTCGATTATGAGTCATATATGATGATGATGATGTATTGTAATTTATTGTTACTTTCATATGTATATATATTAACATATATTATTGACGAGTTATCATGAGTGTGCAGGACACATGACAAGTTATGGATGTTGATGGAAACAATGGACTTCCTTGGACTCCAAATTGAGCCAAGGAGTGGATTGTATTTGATTGAGTATTTCATTTTACTCACATGTTATATATGATTGATTACAGTATGATTTATGTATATGGATTATTGACACAGTTTTTTTCAGTGGATGTAGGCTTGATGATGCCTTCTAATCTCAATCACATATGGAGTAAAGGGGTCATGCATAGAAACCAAAAATTTGAGTGAGCAGTGTGGAAGCATCCCTGTCACAGCCTACTAGCACTCCCTCCATGAACTAAAAAATAGGTTAACTATTACCTATTTTGAGAGGTCCACAATGTCATGAGGGAAGGCTGAGACATTTTCTCACAAAGAATCATAAGGGGTGTGCAATAAGGAGGAATCCTTATTCCTTAGAATCCTTTAGTCTCTCACAAGGTCGATCGAATGGAGTGTTGTCTCTAAGGGTCAGAAAACTTCCAAAACGAGTTAAAGGAGAGTGGTACCCTTGAAGAAAGGAGGTCCATATTGAGGGGCATGTCACGTAGTTAAATGTGAGTCAATAAAATCTAGGTGGACTAGAAATTTAATGAAATGTTTAAACCTTGTTAGAACAAAGTATTAATTAATCATTTATTTATAAATTATAAATATAACAAGAGTCTAAACCAATCCAAAGCCTAATTTCAAGTACAAATCTAAGTTAAAAGTTACTAAATTAAAAATTAAATAAGACTAAGGGAGATGGGAATTAATAAACATTAGGAAAAGAGGGAAAGTGAATTTAAGGTTGAGCAAATACATTTTTGTGCATGAAAATAATAAAAGGGATTTTAAAATGACAAGAAATTAAAACATGAGAGAATAGGTGTACATATAGAATGGTATCTTGAGTCAATATACTAGTAAGTATAACTAAAAGAAGACTCCTAAACCAACTCAAACTAAGATATAGTTAGGGGACACTCATTAAATTGGATTTGGGGGAACTAAGAGAAATATAAGAGAAAAAATAGGAACACATTGGGGAATGTGAGGGAAATTGGCTTTAAAATAAAATAAAAAGATGAATTACATGTGAAACCTTGGGAGAGTGTGACACATGTGTTGGGTGAATACTCATTTAATTTAATTATTAAAAATGAATTAGTTGTGCATGTGGACAAGTGTCATTGAAAATCATTCTATAAAAGAAATGGAGGAGAGTTGAAAGGGATCTCAACCTTCTTAGTATTGTTATGTTGCCAAACTTTTGTTGACTATGTTTTACTTGTGAGAGTTGGGTTACCAAGCTTGTGGAAAGAGTAAAATCTCTTCCTTATGAGGCAAGGTTTTGAGCTATTGGTTTTCTGGTTCTTGTGTGTGGTCCCTTTGTTGCTTGAGGGGATAAGGGGGCAGAAGAGTACCCATAGCATTGGATGGGAGGTACCAATGAAGTATTTGGATTACTAGGTGGAAGCAAAAGGAAGTGCACAAGTTCAAGTCAAAGATCATTCGACAGTTAGTCATCTTGGTCACAATATTTTTAACTGTATTTTTTTTTTTAATTGGATAACATGTTAGATTTATATCACCGATCATGAGTGTGATGAAATTTTTTCTATTATTATACAAACCTTGATATTTATTGGAATTACTTGTATTTACACTTTTAATGGAAGAAGTTATATATATGTAATCTATTATAATTGATTAAATTATTTTTTAATATATATGTACAATTTATTATGATGTTTGCAATTCCTTAATCCTACAACTAATAAAAAATAAATATTTGTAGTTATTTACAACATATTTGGTCCGACAAGCCGGGTTCAATATTAGGCTGTCTTACAATAGGGACAGACATAGAGGAATAGGAAAATTAAAGAAGAGTTCAAGGTTTTTGATGTTGTATCAATTTGATCATATAAAAGAGAACTTTTGAATCCGATATTGAGGATAAAGTGCAAACCAAAGTCCTTTTCCCATAACTCAGTTATCTTTTAAATAAGTGGTGTGTGGAATGTGAGAAAAACATTAAGATGTCTATAATGTGAGGCTCCTATCAAGAGAGAATCTCACTCTGTAAACAGAAAAAGAAAAAGATAAGAAGAAATATGACGAAGCATAAAGTATGAAAATATAAAGAGTTCACAGGTCTTGTACCTGCTAAGAGTTGATATAGAGGAAAAACTGTAAACAATATAGACGACTAAAAATTGATCACCATAGTAGAGGGTTTACTAAATTGTAGTTAAAACATTCATCAAATATATATATATGCAAAATGAAATTGAATATGAAATCACAGAAGAAACAAACTCATAACACAGTCTTGATGGAATCAGGAGTCTTCAGATTGCTTTATATTAAATTTCAAAAGGAGAGAGTCTCTATTACAATCGACTAAAAAGCTCCAGCCTCTAGTTCTTTCTTCAAAGTGCATATTTATACAAATTTATATATGCTAGAATCTCAATCGTTCCAGGAAATTTTTCGGTTACAAAAAGGAGACTTTTGCGTTTCAATTCTTTGTCTTTGTCCTCTTTCTAGTGGATGGAGCAACTTCCTTCCTTTGAAATCCGGGTTCTAAAAATTGAACAGGAAGATACATGTCATTATTTGGTACCGAAAACCTGCCCCTTCGCATGCTCAGTGCAAGTGATGCACATCTCCCCCAACTAGGTTATCAACTTGGAAGGTTCTGCTTGATTATTTGCTTCACAAGTGTAACAATACTTCACTAATTGTGGTAACTTTCCTTCTACCTGTCGGTATTTGGCGCCGATAGAAGATAAATGTACACTTGGTTTTATTATCCATTTATCTACTTGGACTATGTTCGACTGAGTTATCTATGATATTTCAGCCAAATCTCTTTCCTTGTTCTCCTTGATATTGACTAGGTGCTTGGCTATATTAATCCGGCCCAGTGTCTCAGTGTTGTTTTCACCATCGAGATCCAACAAACTCCCATCTATGAAGCCGAAAGTTTCTTCACAATATTTTCTTACCTCTTTAGCTTGTTCTCTTCCTTCTAATATGTTACACTCCCATGCCTTTAGAAAGATGTTACCTTGGGTCTACTCTGGGAAGGAAAAATTGGAACTACTACTCATTTCCTTTTTTGTTGTGGCTATAACAGCCTCTTGGAAAGCAACCCGAGCTGCCCCAGCTTCTTTTTCTCTGAAAAAGATGTTTTCTAGTACTTGTTCAATGAGTTGGCAGTGGTTTTGAATAGTTTCCACTTTAGCAAGTAAATCTTGTTGAGTTGTCGACACTCTTTTTCCGATTTCTATGGCTTGGGATTGGAATATCCTGATATCTATCATATGGATTTCGCTGAAATTTAATTTTTCCTGTAACTGCCCTATCAACTCTCCTTACTAGCTTATTTGTGATTGGATGGTCTGAGCCATCTGTTGTGTCTTTTCAAGATTGGATTTGTGCCGCTCGATTTCCTTCTGATCGGTTTCCCTAGCTAGCTCTACACCTGTGTTCGCCTGATCTCTAGCAATTGCCTCTGTTGTAGCCATTTTATCCTCCAAAGTTTTGATCAAGAGGTTTTTCCACTTCAACTATTCTTTTAGGGACTCAACATAATATTGGTTGGTTGTAGAAAAATCCCCCAATGTCCCTGCTATCTGAGTTGCAAATTCCTCCTTTTTCATGGCTCTCCCATCAACAAGGATTTCAAATTTCTTGGTTGTCGTGCCTGCTTCTTGATAAAGTTCTTGTTTCACATTGAACTTTCTCTTCTTATCGAAGAAAAATTCATTCAGAGGCAACTCTTCCACAGTTATGGGCATTAGTTCTTCGCCGATAATCCATCCTATGTCTGGGATTCCCTTTGTGGACTGTAGGGGATTAATAGAAACGATGGGGTTGTCGATCTGCTTGGATGATTTCCCTGGGGTAACAACAGGGGTTTGCTGGATTGGAGGATTGGGGATCTCGGCTTCTTCTTTTGGGCCTCCAGTTTTCTTCTTCTTTTCCTATTGTTCCTCTTAGTCAGGTCCTGAATCTTTGGATCCCTTGGCTTCTGTTTTTTGTACATCTGCAGTCGGCGGGTTCTTACCCTGTAAGACTGGGCAAAGGAAGCTCCTTCGGTGTTCCTAAAATTTGAAGAAATCAACCATTTCCTCGAGCGACAGGGTTTGAATACGACTTAGGATCTGTAACACCCTGTTTCCCACAGTTTGTAAAAATAACTATACTAGCCAAGAACTGTGGAAAACTCAAAAATGTGAATCTGTGATGCAAATGGACCTTGTGAAAAAGGTCGATGAATGTAAATAATATTATGAATATATATATATATATATATTGCAGGACTACTGAGAGGGGATATGCTGAAAAAGAGACCACGATGGTTGAATAAAGGTGGCGGAAGGCACTTGAAAAGGTGGTGTTAACTTCCACCAAAACCAATACCATATTTGGACTTCACTAAACCAAAGAACCAAGAGTGGCTCACTGGCCCAAAATAAATTACTCGCAGGTTGGTAGGTAGATGGCTCCTTGGGAATTAATGAGGGATGGGGGAAGTGAACCGCCCATCCGTAGGAGCCTTGGGCCTGACCACCGCGAGGGAAATCATGTCACACACAACCTCGCAAGGGGGAAATGCATGAGGAAGAAGCACAGAGGGGGCATATGCGAGGGAAGGAGGAAGAACTCTGGAGTTATGCAGAGAAAGTGATAGCAGAGAAGAGGGAGAGTAACCCTCATTCTTGGTCACAGGAAAACCAAGACGCAGTCTCGCAACATCGTGGTCTCATCTTGGGGGTGGATAGTGGTAAATCCATTGGGAGTCACTGAGCCTACGGTTGGGTGGAAACGAGCACCCCTCTCAACAGTTGCATCACCTCTGGTGTTATTTCTGATAAGTATTATTTGAAGCTAATGCCATAATCGCATGTTCAGTTTTATGTGCTTGTAAATAGTTTTGAATGGAAGTGTTTACCTAACGTTGATTTGATAGAATGGATGCATGTGTATTCTTACATGCCATAGTTGTTTTTTGCACAAATGATTAAGTCTGGGACATGAGCTCGCTCCACCAAGAATCATCATATTTTCTTAGTTTCTCGTAATATTCTGGGAAGTCCCCTTGAGAGTACTATTTTCTACGAATTACCCCATAAACCTTGTAACTGTATTGAAACTTACCCAAGATTCGATTAAGATCGGGGATAATTGCCTAAGAACTGTCTTAGGGTTCATGAACTCTGCGTCTCAAACCCTTATGCAAGAAAGAGTAGCTTTCTAAGGCCTCGGGGTCATGGGAGACTGAAGCTCCGAGAGTTTGAACTTCATGATTCAAGCTCATAAGAGATCTGAACACTTTTTGTATCTGGATTCGGGAGTTCGGAGGTGGAACACCTGGTTCTTGGAGTCACGAAGTCCCAAGTCGCAAGATAGCGATGTGATCTGGGCTGTTTATCAAGGAGGAAGGACAGTTGTGAGATCTATTGATTTCACGTATCAGGGATTCGGGAGTTCAGAGTTGGAAGACCAGAATCTTGGAGTCATGAAGTCCTGAGTCCCAACATAGCGATGTGATATAGGCCATTGGTCAAAGAAGAAGGATAGCCGTGGGATCTAACCATTTCACGTATCGGGGACTCGTGAGTTCGGAGTCGGAAGACCGGACTCTTGGAGTCAAGAAGTCTCGAGTAGAGAGAAGTAGGAGAAATCATTGAGTCAGGACCCCCTCGCCATATCACATATCGGGGTCTCGGAGGTTGAGGGCAATCAGTTTCGACTGTAGAGGTCCCAAGATTGCGAGTCATGAGAATTGGTGCAACACATGGAATGTTCCCCTGGTGGAACCCACGTGGTTGACAGGTGGGGTGATGATAAGATGCCGAGAGAGAGGGAGAAATGGTGACAGGTGTTGGACACGTGTCATTTGAAATGGGAGTCAACATCCCATTGACTTCTCGTACTTCAGGTTGTCGTAAGAAAGGGGCACAAAGGCCCAACAACTCAAGTCGCAAAGTTGCGAGTCCTGAGAGGCCCAGAAGGAGTCAAACCTTCTCTGAATTTCATGTCTCAGGGTTTCGTAAAAGAAGGGCCCAGAGGTTCAACCTTTCAACTCGCGAATTTGTGAGTTGCAAGAAAGGCTAGTAGTTATCCCTAGCCGGTGGTCACAAGTGGAGAGCGCTTATAGGGAGGGGCCATACCATATTGGAATCTTGGGTATCGGTGATTGGTGAAGAAAAAATTGAGGGCCTTCAACTCCTGACTCGCAAGCTCACGAGTTGTGAAAGGTGCTTGCTTTTTAGGCACGTATGCGGTCCTATCGAGATAGGGAATAAAGAAAGGGATCTAGTGCCTTGTTGTTAAGCGGTGGGTAGATCTAGATGACCAGAATCTATGCACCCAGATCTACCGCCAGGGTTTCATTCTGGAGCCCCCTCGTCATTCTACCCTTAAGATCGAACTCACTTGTATCGCTGAGTCGCGAAACATGAAAAGGTGTTGTGTTTGTTTGGCCTATGGTCCTAACCCATGATCAAGGGGAGGTAAACAATGAAGAACTAGCATGTGCTAGGCCCCCGTAGGACTTCGGGGATTCTGTCCATTAAGGAAAAGATAAAATTTTATTATGCCATAGTGGGTGTGTTACAAATTGGTATCAAAGCATGGTTACAACACTCGACCTGCTTGGGCTCATGAATGAGTTTTGCAGAAGCTCCATTCAGAACACTTTTAAAAAGAGTAAGCCCCTTGTCTTAACCTTCTTAATCAAAAGATGAAGTTAAGAATGAAAAAAAAACCCTATTGTGTGTGTACATGTGAAAATATGAATTATGTACTGGTTATAAATAAATATAAATATTGACTAACAACCAACGCTTTTCCTTTTGCACACAAAAGAAAGATCAACCACGGGAAATTATCAATGCATAATATGGTGACTCACCAAAAAATGGGAGAAGGCTCCCACAATAGAGATGAAGAGTCTAACGAAAGGAGGGAAGTAGGGACCTCTCTAGATTTAGCCGAGACTATGAGGAGTCTCATGGTCAAATTATAAACCTGCAAGGCTGACAATGAAAGGATGATGAAAGAACAAGAAAAGAAAACAAAAATTAACGTAGTTTTACTATAGATTTTATCCGATCTACAAATAAAAATGCAACATGAACCTGAAACTCAAAGACATGGTCATATCAGTGGCCACACTAAGAGGAGCACCTCGAAAAGGTCCACCCCAGAGGTAAAGGACCAGTTTCGAGTGATTCCTCTGAGAAGGAAGTTGGCGATTCAGAAGGCTCTTCTAGTGGCAGAACCAATTCCTATTCTCTAAAGAAACAGAAGAAGCAAAATCCTTCCAAATATTGAAAATTCGAAGAATTCAGAAAGGCCAAACCACTCTCCTTCGACGGTGAAATAAAGAAGGGAGAGGAAGCAGAGGTCTGGCTGCTTGGACTAAAGAAGTATTTCAGAGTCCATGAATTTTCAGAGAATATGAAGGCCCAAGTGGCCACCTTCAACTTGAATGAAAATTCTTCCATTTGGTGGGAAGACCTTAAGAACATGAAAGGGGTTCGCGAAGAGGACATATCTTTGGAGCAGTTTGAGAAATACTTCCATAAGAAGTATCTGTCGAAAAAATATTTCGACAAAAACACTAAAGATTTTTATGAACTCAAACTGGGACAACTTACTATAGAAGACTATGTCAACAAATTCCTCGATTAGTTGAGGTATGTACCCTACATCAAGGCGGAAAGGCAAAGGTGAAACACTTCATCAGTGGACTACCTAAGGACTATTAGAATAGAATTGAATTTGATGAGCCAAAGACTCTAGAAGACACTATTTGAAAGGAAACCTATTGTCATGAACAGTTTGGACATCGGGCAGAACCTCACGAAGGATGGAAATAGTAGAATAGTTCAAGATTTCAGAAAAGGGGAATTAAATCCCCAGGATTTAAGAACTACAAGAAGAACCCAAGAATGAACTTTCCAGCCCAGAGTATGCACCAGCAGAATTTTCCCTCCTTGAGCGGAAATAAGACTTCGGGACACATATCAGTGAAGACTGATAACCCGAAGAGAGAACCTTTGAAATGTTGGGGTTGCAGAGAAGAACATCTCCTGAGATATTGCCCACACCTAAAACATAATAGTCGCAAAATTTATAACATACAGGAAGTTACTACCGTCAATGATGTGGCTAGGAGTGTGCCACAAATTTATGCAGCATTGGATAATAACCAAGCCGACCACCAAGATTTGGTAGTGGAAATAGAAGGTATGATTTCCAATCTTTTAGTGTCTATTTTAATTGACCCTGGTTCAAATTTGAGTTATATAGCCCCTAAATTTGTTGATAAGTGTAAACTACGGCCAAAAAAACATACCAAGCCATGGCTGGTACAGTTAGCCACTGGCACCAAAAGGAGGATAGCAGAAGTCATACCATCCTACCAATTAATGTTGGGTGAATTCCCCACCCAAGCAACCCTTAACATATTACCCCTAGGATCATATGATTTGTTGATTGGTATGGATTGGCTAGTTTCCCATAAAGCCAGATTGGACTATTACCATAAGAACTTAGAATGTGTAAGTAAGGAAGGGAAGAGGATAACCCTTCAAGGGATCCAAAAACCTGTCTCGGTGAGACAAATATCATCTCTGCAAATGATAAAGTATTTCCGAAAGGGATGTACCCTATATGCAATACAGGTTCTCAAAAGAATCGAAGATGACAAACCAAGCCCTGATGATCACCCGATCCTGAGAGAATAGAGCGGTGTGTTTCCGAAAGAGGTACCAGGTCTACCTCCAAGGAGGGACATGGACTTATCGATATAACTTGCACCAGAAGCAGTGCCGGTGTCTAGGACACCCTACTGGATGAGCACACCCGAGTTAGTTGAACTCAAGATACAATTAAAGGAAATGATGGACAAAGGCTATATTTGACCCAGCATGTCTCCGTGGGGAGCACTAGTCCTGTTCATGAAAAAGAAGGACGATACTCTTAGATTTTGTATAGATTATAGACAACTCAATAAGGTAACCATAAATAACAAGTACCCCTTGCCCAGGATCGATGACTTGTTCGATCAATTGGGGGGTGCGTCTATTTTCTCAAAGATTGATTTGAGGTTGGGATACCATCAAGTCCGAATCAAGGGTGAAGACATCCATAAAACTGCCTTCTAAATGAGGTATGGTCATTATGAGTTTGTACTGGTGCCATTTGGGTTGACCAATGCCCCTGCCACTTTTATGTGCTTGATGAACAATGTACTCAGCAAATTCCTAGACAAATTTGTACTTGTTTTTATTGACGATATACTAATTTACTCCAAGAACAGAAAAGAGCATGAAGAGAATCTTATACTTGTGTTGCAAGTGCTAAGAGAACATCAGCTCTATGCTAAATTTAGAAAATGTGAATTCTTCCAGAAGCAAATACATTACTTAGGCCATGTTCTCTCCGAAGAAGGAGTAGAGGTAGACCTTGACAAAATTAGGTCTATCAGGGAATGCCCTACCCCAAAGGATGTTTTGGACATTAGATCCTTCTTGGGATTAGCAGGATACTATAGGATATTTATAAAAGGATTATCCAAGATTGGTTGTCCAATTATTGTCCTCCAAAAGAAGGGAACAAAATTCCTATGGACACATAAATGTGAAGAAATATTTCAAACCCTGAAACATCTACTAACCCATGCACCCGTGCTAAAGATCGCCAATCCAGAAGATAACTTCCTCGTGTGCACTGATGCCTATAAGGAAGGGCTCAGAGGAGTCCTTATGCAAGAAGGAAATGTGATCTACTATGAATCCTGAAAAATGAATGAGCATGAATTCAACTATGTGACCCATGATCTAGAACTAGCTGCTATAGTGTATGCCTTAAAATTGTGGAGGCATTACCTCCTGGGAAGAAAATTTTTACTTATGACAGATCACTGTGGATTGCGATACCTATTTGATCAACCAAAGCTCAATACTATACAAGCTAGGTGGATAGCCCTCCTTAGCGAGTTTGATTTTGAAATCAAACACATTAAAGGAAAGGAAAATAGGGTGGTCGATGCCCTTAGAAAATGTATGAAAACAATCCACCTGGCAGCGGTGAGCACCTGTAAGATAGATGTCAAGGAAAGGATCATAAATGCACAAGAAATAGATCCCTTCATCAGGACCGTGACCATGTACCTACAACAATAACCTACCAGAGTAAAATATGAAGGCTACCAGGAGACCGAAGGAGGTCTGCTCACTTACTAAAGAAAATTTTATGTCCCAGATTGTGACAACTTGAAGAGGGTCACTATGGATGAACTACATAAAATACCCTACTCAGGTCATCCAAGATACTAGAAAATGATCACTGCCGCCAGGAAACAATTTTATTGGCTTGTATTGAATAAAGACATAGCCGAGTACCTTTCCAAATGCATCGAGTGCCAAAAGGTTAAAGAAGAACATCAACACCCATCAAGATTATTGCAACCTTTACCAATCCCAGAGTGGAAATGGGAAACCATCTCCATGGATTTCATCACTAGATTACCAACCTCAACCAAACAGAATGATGCCATTATGGTGGTGGTGGATAAATTGAGCAAGTATGCTCACTTCATCCCCATCAAGTCGACCTGTAAGGCAATCAATATCGCCTAGGTATTCATGAAGGAGATATTCAGACTGCATGGTATGCCGAAAGAGATCGTGTCTAACAGAGACACGAAATTTACTTCCAACTTTTGGAAATTACTGATGGTTGGTTTAGAGACCAAGTTTTTGTTTAGCACCGCCTATCACCCTCAAACCGATAGACGGACAGAAAGATTGAATCAAATACTAGAAGATATTTTAAGGATGCATGTAACACATCAATCCAAGAGGTGGGAAGACTACCTGGCACTGGTAGAATTCACCTACAGCAACGGCTACCAAGCATCCTTAAAGATGAGTCCCTTCGAAGTCCTCTATGGTAGACCATGTAACACTCCAGTCAGCTAGAGTAATATCGTAAACAGAACTTCTTTTGGACCTGACATATTGAAAGAAATGGAACAATATGTGAATCAGATAAAACAAAACCTGAAGGTCGCTCAGAACCGACAGAAAAGTTATGCCGATCAAAAGAGAACTCCAAGAGAGTTCAAAGTGGGAGATCATGTATATTTCAGAGTTAGGCCCGGGAAGAGTTCCCTGAAAATGGGATCTTGTGCCAAGTTGGCACCTCGGTATTGTGGACCCTTTGAGGTTCTAGATAGAGTGGGACCTACAGCCTATAGGCTAGCACTTCCTCCCACAGTAAAAGCACATAATGTTTTCCATGTTTCATTATTAAAGAAATATGTACATGATGTTAATCATATAATAGACTGGTCTATGATCCAGGTGGAACTGGAGGGAGAATTTCTTCCAGAGCCTTAGTGCATACTAGATAGAAAGGAAACCCCGCTCTAGAACCGAACCATTGCACAGGTCAAGGTGCAGTGGAGACATTTTGGCCTAGATGAGGCTACGTGGGAAATGGAGGATGCCATGAGACAGGCATATCCAATTTTGTTTACTTTTTTACATGCATGTCATGATGATAGATAAGAACATCGAGGATGATGTTCCTTTAAGGGGGAGGGAATTGTAACACCCTGTTTCCCCTAGTTTGTAAAAATAATTATACTGGCCAAGAACTGTGGCAAACTAAAAAATGTGAATGTGTGATGTGAATAGACCTTGTGAAAAAGGTCGATGAATGTAAATAATATTATGAATA
>JZKD02S1607681.1:764831-789496 GCA_000966675.3 Picea glauca | reverse complement strand
TAAATAATATTATGAATATATATATATATATATATATATATATATATATATTCCAGGACTATTGAGAGGGGATATCTTGAAAAAGAGACCACGATGGTTGAAGAAAGGTGGTGGAAGGCACCTGGAAAGGTGGCGTTAAATTCCACTGAAACCAATACCATATTTGGACTTCACTGGCTCAAAGAACCAAGAGCGTCTCGTTGGCCTAAAATAAATTACTCGCAGATTGGTAGGTAGATGGCTCCTCGAGAATTAATGAGGGATGGGGGAAGTGAACCACCCATCTGTAGGAGCCTCGAGCCTGACCACCGCGAGGGAAATTGCACCACATGCAACCTCGCAAGGGGGAAATGTGTGAGGAAGAAGCACAGAGGGGGAAGACATGAGGGAAGGTGGAAGAACTCTGGAGTTATGCAGAGCAAGTGATAGCAGAGAAGAGGGAGAGTAACCCTCGTTCTTGGTCACGGGCAAATCGAGACGCAGTCTCGCAACATCGTGGTCTCAGCTCGGGGGTGGCTAGTGGTAAATTTGTTGGGAGTCACTGAGCCTACGGTTGGGTGGAAACAAGCACCCTTCTCAACAGTTGCATCACCTCTGGTATTATTTTTTATCAGTATTATTTGAAGCTAATGCCATAATCACATGTTTAGTTTTATCTGCTTGTAAATAGTTCCGAATGGAAGTGTTTACCTAACATTTATTTGATAGAATGGATGCTTGTGTATACTTACATGCCATATTTGTTTTCTGCACAAATGATTAAGTCTGGGACATGAGCTCGCTCCACCGAGAATCGTCATATTTGCCTAGTTTCTCATAATATTCTGGGAAGGCCCCTTGAGAGTAGTCTTTTCCGAGAATTACCCCATAAAACTTGTAATCGTACTGAACCTTACCTGAGACTCGACTAACATCAGGGATAATTGCATGAGAATTGTCTGAGGGTTCGTGCAATCTGGGTCTGGAACCCTTATGCAAGAAATATTAGCTTTATAAGGCCTCGGGGTCATGGGAGCCTGAAGCTCCGAGTGTTTGAACTTCATGATTCAAGCTTAGAAGATATCTGACCACTTCATGTATCGGGGATTCGGGAGTTCAGAGGTGGAAGACCCGGTTCTTGGAGTCACGAAGTCCTGAGTCACGATATAGCGATGTGATCAGGGATATTGGTCAAATAAGAAGGATAGTCGTGGGATATGACCATTTTGTGTATCGAGGACTCATGATTTCAGAGTCGGAAGACTAGACTCTTGGAGTCATGAAGTCCTAAGTAGCGAGAAGTAGGAGCAATCATTAAGTTAGGACCCCCTCACCATATCGCATATCGGGGTATTGGAGGTTGAGGGGAATTGGTTTCGACTGTAGAAGTCTTGAGCTTGCGAGTCAGGAGAACCGGTGCAACATGTGGCACGTTCGCCTGGTGGGACCCACATGGTTGAGAGGTGGGATGATGATAAGATGCCCAGAGAGAGGGAGAAATGGTGATAGGTGGTGGACATGTGTCATTTGAAATGGAAGTCAACATCCCGTTGACTTATCGTACTTTGAGTTCTCATAAGCAAGCGGCACAAAGTCCCAACAATTCAATTCACGATGTTGTGAGTCCCAAGAGGCCCGGAAAGAGTCAAACCTTCTCTGACTTTTACATCTTGGTGTTTCGTAAAAGAAGGGCCCATAGGTTCAACCTTTCAACTCGTGAATTTGTGAGTTGCGAGCAAGGCTAGTAGTTATCCCTAGCTGGTGGTCACGAGTGGAGAGCACTAATAAGGAGGGGCCATGCCATATTGGAATTTCGGGTATCAATGATTGGTGAAGAAAAATTTGATGGCCTTCGACTCCTGACTCACGAGGTCGCGATTTTTGAAAGGGGATTTGTTTTAGGCGTGTATGCGGTCCTATTGCGATAGGGACTAAAGAAAGGGAGCTAGTGCCTTGTCGTTAAGCAGCGGGTAGATCTAGATGGCCAGAATCTGCACGCCCAGATCTACAGCCAAGGTTTCATTCTGGAGCCCCCTCGCCATTCTACCCTTAAGATCGAACTCACTTGTATTGCTGAGTCGCGAAACATGAAAAGACGCTACGTTTTTTTGGCCTGTGGTCCTAACCCATGATCATGGGGAGGTAAACAGGGAAGAACTAGCCTGTGCTAGGCCCCCGTAAGACTTCAGGGATTCTATACCTTGAGGAAAAGCAAAGATTTTACTATGTCGTAGTGGGTGTGTTACAGGACCTCGACATAGGATCTTGCCTCTCGGAAGATGTCGTCATGAGGCGAATGCTCATGTTCATACCTATTAAGGCCACAACTCGCCATGTGATTTCCCATGATCTTGTGTGGGTCATGCTTCTTGAACTCAATGTGGATCAATTTAATATCCTTTAGATCAACTGCCTTGGCTTTTGTGTGTCTGAAATCTAATAAATAATATGTATTCAAATGAATGGGGAAGGGCGACCATACCTTCTTTAAAAATCCTTTAAGCTCTTTACTTATGCCACTAATCACAGTTTGCCTAGAGATTTTGTGGCAAGCCAGCCTGTCCGGTATGAATAATGGTAGAGAATAGGGGGGAACAGAGGTGTTGAAAACCCTGATGTATGAAAATTTTGCCTCTATGTACCGGTCGGCCACGTTGTTCAAGTTGGTGGTGATGCTATCTAAAATCCTGGGCGGTGAGTTGTCAAAGATGGAGATATGCATTGGTACCATTACCCAATTGAAAATTTCATATATAAATTATTTTTCCTTATCTTCCCAAAGTTTGGAGTGGTATACATGGATAGGCTCAGCCTCAAATGGAGTCCAGCTCCAGCTCATTAGAGGGAAAGGCCTCATGAAATAGACATCATCCATAATATATGCAGACATAAAAAATGAAGTGGCCTTTCCATTCTCCCGTTGCATATGATATTCAATAATCTAGACAACAATTTAGTTATCCCAGTCGAAAGAAAAACCTTCAGCAACTGTATGAATGAGAGGCACCCATGGGAGAAAAAAATGTGTGGTGTCCTCCTTCCCATACAACTGAGAGTTCATCATTGCTATATATTTGAATTGTGGTTCCAGGGAGGAGATTGAATAAAGTCCATTACCGTCTGCACTGAACTTCGTGGGGTGCGAGACCCAATCCTTTATCAAATTAGACAAATTTATGCCATATTGCTCACATTCTTTTTGCTTAAAACGTTCCAAAATTTCGGCATTGTGTGAAAAGTTTGGTGTGGGTGACAATTGGTACATCACCTGCAAATGTTCTGGTCTGAAGGTCCCAATGGTCACCTTATGCTCGTTGATAATAGTTATGGTCAGGATGTCCACATGATCTAATGCCCATCAGATCATATCATAGTAGGGAAGGAGCCGTGGCTTGGCCGCTATCTTATGCATCTCTGCTTGAACGAAGATTTTGTATTTGGTGGTCAAATCGTCCTTCTCATTATCACTAGAATCATATGAATAGTTCACCACCTCAGACTGAAGAACCTCAGAGACATATGACCAGGTTCTAAAAGAATCAATACTTCAGGGTGAAGCATCAAAAACATTATCTGAGCATTGCCCTGAATTCTCAGCAATCGCCTTGGATGCTTTTCGTGGAGCCATGATAGAGGATTCTGACTTAGCTCTCATGTAGTAAAAATGTGTATACATACAAAAATTAGCCTGGTGAGAAAAGATTCTTTGCGCAAGATAGAGATGAACTTTGAAATAATGAGAGAAACAACTCTATATCTCGACCATTTAAAACTCCGGTGTCCTTATGAACAGAATGGTCAAATTGTTTTTTGAGAAAGATTTAGCAATAAACACAATATCTTTACCTATCACTTCACCTTATTTCAAATAAATGCCATAAATTTTTTATGGGTCGTAACACACAAGTTAGAGAAAAAACATTTAAATTTAACCCATAGACGGTGTGTGTTACTATTTGTATTAATGCACTACTTAATCTGGCTTAGCTTCTTTAATTAGTATTTCTTTAAACTTTAATCACCCTTTTTGGTGTTCACCGCATTGAGAGATTTCACTCCTATATTTCAAGCCCCTAGAACCCGAGATCGCAATGACGCGATCTAGTTAAGAAAAAACGTGATTCAAATTAAGTGTTTAATTAATATCACGATTTCGTGACTCAGGGCTACGAAGGTATAGTTTCTTGGAAGAGTGAATGCCCAGTCACGAAACCCCGACATTGTTTAACTACAGTTTAAAAGACTTACCCTGACACTAACCCGGGTCACTTGTAACTCTATCTCATAACTTCACCTATCGAGGTTATGACAATAAGACTTTTGGGGACAGAGATCACCGAGACATGAAATCTCGGCAACACTTAACTAAGGTTTAAGGAACTTTACTCTCGGCGCTAACTTGGGTAAGCTTTCAAGGTTGTTTCGTGACTTCGCACATCAAGGTTTGGAAATCGTGTGACTTGTAACTCCCGAAGAGAAATATCTCGAGGTATATAAAAGTGAACAATCTCGTTTAATGGTAAAAAGGCAATGGCTTAGGAGTACGATGACCATCGCCACTTGACAAATTAGTACTACTGAGATTTTCAGTGGGTAAATCTCATGAAGTAAAGGACAACTTAAAGTCCAACCTTTGATTTTAAGAACTATATTTAAACCAATTTGAGAAAGGAAGCTCCAACATATTCTCCAACTAGGGATCCCATCTTCCTGCGAGATGGGAAGAACAATAGACCACATTCCTATATTGGGTAAATGGAGTCATTGGTTTTACTTCTGTGAGACTTGCTTAAGGAAAGGGGATACAGAGGGAAGAAGAGATTTCGTCTTTTACTTCTCAAAAGATTTTCAACACTCAAATGCATTTCAAACTCAGTTGTAGTCCCTTTCATGACTTTCTCTTTCTTGTTACTGAATTCAGGTCTACATTAAGACAATCAAAACAGTCCTAGGAAATCCAACAGATCTTGTGGCTTTTGGCTTGCATCAAACAAAGTTTATTACATGTTTTTAATCGTGGAGCCCCGTCTGAACTTAGGATGTAGATACAGTTTTGAGAAAGTTGATTACCAAATTAGAGTGATATTCAAGTATAACATCCTTATAGATATCTCAGATATTGCTTCACTACCAGCGAGCCTATTCTATACCCTGGTGAAGTTATCTGGCCCTTTTTGCTGAATTTTCTTTCACCACTTCGAAATATATTTATGCATTTAAATGTTGAAATGAGGGAAATCAATTTTGAATTTCATTTCATCGTCTTTTTGGACTGGATGAGGACAATCAAATATGAATTTCCTTTCACCACTTATCTTATAATTTACTTTGTAGAACACGAAGTGGGGGAAATCAGTTTGTATGAGGGATGATATCTGTGTAATATTTGCAGTGGAGGTTTGTCAACTTGCTTTGATTACTCGGTACCAACCTTCCCTTAACTTTCAAAACACCTTAGCCCACAGGGGAAAAAAGGGAAAGATTACTTCTAGGGGCATTCCTTTGAGCAAGCCTCAATACTTTGAAAACTGTTAAAAAACCTAGAAGAGTCAGGATCAACCTATGCATAACTTTGCTTAGTAAGAGATTGAGTGTTTGTGAAGACTAGCTTACTTTATGAAATCTTCTTTACAGCTTCCAAACCTAAAACGTAATCTCTTCTCCCTATGTATAGAACCCGGAAAGAGGCTTGGTTTTTTAAGAAGGTATGTTTGCAGACAAAAAAATGGTGACTGAGAGAAATCTGGGATGCGAAACACAAGGATTATAGACTAAAACCATCTTTTGGGACCCTTTTCCGGAGATGCTCTATTTTCTCTACTTATTTTAATTACCCCCTATCTTCATCTAGGTAAAAATATTAGGGCACAGAGTAAGGAGTCATTATTTTAATCACCAGTGAAGCGAAAACATTATATTTATGAGATCATTACATCACTTTAGAGACCTTCGTTATAAGAAAAGAAAAACTCTCAGGAATTTGTACCTTTGCCTTACCATTTCGTCTTCTTTTAAAATAACGAAAAGCTTTTTCTATCACCTGTTTTCGACGATTTTAGTCTTTGATATATGAATTTTTGTTTGCTCCTTTTGCTTGTGTGGCCTGCAAGCCAGAATCCTGTAAACACGAAGAGTGTTTTTTTTTTTTTTTTAAAGAGCTGGATGCATTGAAATTTTTGTTTCTCTACTTCTACAAAAATCATTGACCTAATTAATTAGAAGTGAAAGTAAGCTTACCCAAAATAAATTATGAAATAGAAAGAAAACACAAACCGGTATATACAATGGAAATTTTTGGGAACCAATTATTGCATATAGTGTTTTAAATAACGCTCGTTGACAGGGGCGTTGAGAATTTTACCGTCCAGATTTCCTAATAGAAACAATTTTTTCCCTCGGGAGCTAGGATTTTGAATGGTCCATACCAAATATAACCAAATTTACCATGTTTTGTCGAGTCTTCCTTCCTAGCATTCCATTTCAAAACCAAATCACTGGGGAGAAACTCCTTGTCTTTGGCCTTACGATCGAATAATGTTTTCATGTCATCTTGATACTTCTGCAACCTTTTGTCCACCTCGACCCTATGTTGTTGTACTTCAATAAGTTGGTTTATCCTCCTTGTGACATGATTTTGTTCTTCTTTCTCATCTTGCCACAGTTTCATTACAGGAAGCACCAGGTTTATGGGTAATACCACGCCAGTCCAGTACACCATTTGGAAAGGAGAGGTGCCAATAGATTTTTTTGTGCCTATATGGTTCACCCATAAAGCGTATTTCAAATGTACATGCCAAGGATTTTTGTTCTCGTTCAACACTTTCTTAATTATATTGATCAGACTCTTGTCTGAAGACGCGGCTATTCCATTTCCTTGGGGATAATATGTCATGGAATGGCCGAGCACAATATTGTATTTTTGTCAAAAACGGATCATATCCATAGATTTAAAATCCTGGGTGTTATCTGTGACTATCTTTCGGGGGAAGCCAAATCTAGACAAAATGTTCTCTTCTAGGAAATCTATTACCACTGAATTAGTTTCCCTTCTGGTTGGAATAGCCTCCCCCCATTCAGTGAAGTAATCTATGGCAGTCAAAATCCATTTGTGTTGAGTGCTAGAATGGGGGTTAATTTGACCTATAAAATTTAGTCCCCATTGTTGAAAAGGGGCTTCCGTCTTGACCAGAACCAATGGTAGCATTGGGAGTTTATGCTTGCCTGTGAACAATTAACAAGGGTTGTAGGTTCTGACTTTGGCATTGACGTCTGAGAAAATTTTTGAAAAATAATACCATGCCCTTAGGATCTTATAAGCTATCACCCTCCAAGCGTGATGTCCTCCGCACACCCCTTCGTGAAATTTGCTTATGACGTTCTCTATTTTAGATTCAACCAAACAAACCAACAGGAATCCAAGTGGTTCCTTCCAATACAATTGAGTTTCAGATATACAGTACTTGACTGAGTGCAGTTTTAGCGTCCTGGCTTTGGATGGGGATAAATCACTTGGGCATTTCAAGATCAACAAGTAGGACACTATGTTTTTGTACCAATCAGATAAGACAAACTTCTCTTCGATTCTGATTGCACTTGTTTGCTCATCGAGCTCGTTCATGTCCTCACCCTCTTCACTTCCCTGTAGGCTATTTATACCAAGCGCTCTGAAATTTGATTCAGCTAAGATTTTAGCCAAACCTTGTCCCTTTACTAGTCTTGTTGGTTTTATTTCTAGATCAAATTCTTCAATTTTAGCGAGCCACCGTCCCCTTTTCCTATCACTATCAGACTGAACCAAAATGTCTTTTACAGAGCTACTGGGTACGTACGTGATTATCTTGGAATGCAACACATAAGTTCTGAAATCCTTTAATGCCTTCACCATAGCATATGCTTGTTTTTCCATTATATCGTATTTGAGTTCTGCGTCTCTGAGACTTTTGCTAAAAAAGGCTATCGGTTGTTTGAAACCTTGTTCATTTTTTTGGAGTAGTACTAAGGCAATTGTATGTTCGGAGGTGAATGAGAAAATAAGAAAATCCTTTAGATAATCGGGGCTTGCGAGTATAGGTGCCTCGCTTATAACCTTCTTGATGTGTGCAATTGATTCTTTGGCCTCTGCTATCCATTTCACTTTGTTGTTTTTCTTTAACATATATGTGATCAATTTCACAATTTCAACAAAGTTTGGGATAAACCTCCTCAAAAAAATTATCTTTCCTAAGAATGTCTAAATTTCTTTTACATTTATAAGAACATTTATAGTGTGTATAGCCTCAACCCTGCTAGGATCAATTTTAATTCTGTCTCAAGACACAATATGGCCCAAGAGTTTACCTTCTTGCATGGCAAAGTGAGACTTTTGGGGGTTTAAATACAAACCAAACCTGCGGTATTTTTCAAACGTCTGCTTGAGATGCATCAAATTATCTTCGTCGCATTTAGAAAAACCAGTTAGATCATCGACATAGATAACCACGAACTTGTCTCTTTCGCCGATGAAAGAGATATCCATAGCACATTAGAAGGTGGCACCTCCATTGATTAGACCAAAAGGCATCTTATCATACATGAATGTACCCCAAGGGGTGGTGAAGGTTGTTTTTTCTTTATCATGTTCATTTACAGCAATTTGATTGTACCCAGAGAACCTGTCAATCATCGACATCCTATTTTCCCCAATTACCTTTTCTAATACATGATCCATTTTAGGCAGAGAGTAGTTGTCTTTGAGGGAGGACTTATTTAGATTTCTAAAATCAATACACAGTCTAATCTCCCCATTCTTCTTTCTAATCGGGACCAAGTTTTCTACCCAATCAGAGTATCTCAGTGGTACTATTATTTTTGCGTCCAAGAGCTTTTTAACTTCCCTTTCAACCATGGGAAATAAGATAGTGTTGATTTGTCTAAGTTTTTGTCTAAAGGGTTTGACACCGGGCTTCATAGGTATCTTGTGTTCGATCAAAGTGGTTTCGTAGGTTCTTAGTTCTTCGTAAGACCAAGTGAAAACATCTTTATACCGTGCGAGTAAGTATTTATACTTTTTTTTTACCTTAGGAGGGAGGTACTTTGATATTTTTACCATTCTAGGCTACTCTTTCGTCCCTACGTCGTAGTCTTCAACCTCGTCTGGTTGGGGTTGCAGAGTGGATTTTAAGGGCATGTCATTCTGATCAAAAAGTCTCTCCAGGGGGATTAGTCCCTTTGGAATCTAATTTTTCTTTAAAACCAACATGCAATGGTTATCAATTTTTTCTTGGAACTCTTCAGGCTCCTCTCCCTCCTACATAATCCAGGTATGATCATTTTGGTCCTCCTGGTCAATGTGGGTTTCAGAGAAATCACCTACCATTTCCAATAATTTTTTGATCTATTCGTCATCCTCAAAAACCTACCAGTGTTGTATATTGTTTAGTATGGATGGTTTGTGCCTTACCTCTATGTGGTACTTTAATTTGAAAGTGGTGGGAGGTACGGAAGTTGAAGCCACTTTGGCTAGTGAATCAGCTTGTTGGTTTTCAGCCCGTGGTATGAAATGAACCTTTACCGATGAAAATAAATTTTCTCTAAGATCCCAGGCACAATTTTTGTAAGATCTCAATCTTGGATGCTTGGCCTGGTAGTCCCTATTTATCTGTTTCACTATCAACTCTGCATCTCCATAAACTTCCAAGTTCTTTATGTTCAACTTCCTAGCACCTTCCAACCCTAAGACTAAGGCTTCATACTCACAGAAGTTAGTTGTGTAGTTTATATCTCATCAAAGCCTATAAGAGAAAGGGATAAAAAAATTGTTTTCAGGTGCCACTAAAATTACTCCTGCACCCGCTCCTTCACATGACAGGGCACTGTCAAAAAACATTTTCCAAATCCCAATAATATGCATATTTTCATATGTCTTTCCTGATTCATTATTTTCTAAGAAATTGTCTTCTGCATAGCTATTTACATCATCATCAAAAGATAGAATAGAATTTTCTAGATCTTGATCGGCAATATAAACAGGAAAATTGTGAGGATTCAAAGGGTTGCTCACTGTGTAGGCTAGCCTCGTTTCCCTGTATAACCGAGTAAGTTGTCCAACAAACACAGGAATCGTGGCGTAGATCATGTATAGTTGGAGAGACCCACCAAGTTTGGCTCCCCATGACCTAGATAGCAGTAAGACATACTTCGGGGGTATATCAACAATAACCACATCCATCAGGATTCTTTTTACTGGGACTTGTGCAAGAGTGACTACTAAATATTTTATCATACCCAGACACTTAACTCTTTTGGAATCGAAAGAGTAGAGATCCCCATAAGTCTTGGTGATCTCGAGGCCTAGTCTATCCATAATAGTTTTGGAAATCACATTATGTGAGTCTCCATAGTCTAGCATGCAATTATGTAGCAGTCGATCATGCACATTCAAGGTGATATATAAGGGAGCGACGATGTCTCTGGAACCCTCGAAATGTGGATCAAAAGTGATATTGGGCTTATCGTATTCCAATTTTATTACATCAAAGTCACTTTCTAGCTCCGAAAAACCTATCACTTTGGTCATCTGCTTTCGATATACATGATTCTTTTCTAACTCCACCCGAGGGATTGGTATTTTTATCTTATTTATCTCATTTTCAAGGCTGAACCCTCCACCACCTTTGTCTGTTTCTTTGGTTGAAACCCCAAAATTCTTATTTTCTAATTTATTTGTTTGCGTTGAATTATCACCCGTGATTTTATCTAACGGTATATGTGTTTCAGATGTCTTGGTTTCCTTTATTTGGGTCTCAACCTCCTTTACTTTGGGATCTAGTGAGTCTACCCCTTTCATTTTTCTATTGGGTGTCTCGGTCACTTTTGGGGCAGGCTCGTATACTTCACCTCTAGGGAGAATTTTCTTGGGTTGAAGAGTCAACACAGGTTTGTTTTCAGACCTCATATTATACCTCAGTTGGACCTCAGCCATTATAGAATCAGTCATTTCTTGACATACAGAGAAATCAGTGTTGTTTATGTCATCATACTTATTTGACGGTTGCTGAGTGTTCAAGGACCTCTTGTAATCTTATTTAGTTAAGTAAGGTTGTGCATATTTGTCACCCAAATTTGTCACATCTTCATCCAAATCTTCAAAATCTTGCAGGTCATTTCCTCCTATAAAAGTTTCATTTTTTAAAGGGGTTTGAATTTTCTGGTCTTCATTTTTAATTTGCCTTTGTTGATTTTGAGGATTGGGGTTTCTTTTGAATTCCCTCTTAATGAAAGGATCGGCCTTGGATTGGTCTATCTCCATTATCGAAATCTTATTTGATAACTCCTTAATTATCCTAGCCATATCATCCATTTTGTCATCTGTGGATCTATTGGACCCCGAGGGTCCCGCTTGTTCCCTAAAATGTTTGTTTTCTCGGTTTACCATTTCTACCTTGGTTTTCAACTTGTCAGAAGCCATCATATCAGATTCAACTTCTATGACATCATCTTGCATTCAGGTTAGGGTAGCCCCCCTCCTTTCTCTCAAAAGAAGTGTGAAATCGGGTTCGAAAGCTCCTGCAAAGGTTACCTTGGCTGTGGGTTGGGCTGGTTTAACTTCGACCGGGATATTATTATATAACTTGTTAAATCTTTGAATTAATTCCATAACAGTTTCTGAAGTCTTTTTCTTTAAAGAGATGAACTCTATCAAATAATACAAATGGTCTTTCCTTTCGCCCCATTGTCTAAGAAAGAAATCTTCTAGGGTATCATAGGATAATATCAATCCTGCGGGTAGACTTCAAAACCAAGTTCGTACCTGTCCTTCAAAAGTATAAACAAACAACCTCGAATATACGTCTTCATGTTCGAGGCCTAGGATATCGGCGAATTGATCAAAGAATTTTATATGTTCAGCTACGGTCAAGTCCCCTTCTCCTGTAAATTTAGGTACATTTTTTATGTAATTCTCAAGAAGGTTGTGGAGAGAGTTGGGTAGAAC
This sequence comes from Picea glauca, assembly GCA_000966675.3. Classification (NCBI taxonomy): domain Eukaryota; kingdom Viridiplantae; phylum Streptophyta; class Pinopsida; order Pinales; family Pinaceae; genus Picea; species Picea glauca. The sequence continues at coordinate 777,546 of JZKD02S1607681.1, read as the reverse complement.
CAAAGGCGCATATCTCACAGCTACTTTAGCGAAGACCCTGGGAGGCGGGGGAGGCGCTTGGCCTCCCGCTCCTCCTCCTGGAGCCACTCCACCTGCTCCTCCGGTGACTACCATTGGTGCTACTAGATAGGGAAAATGTGTGTTATATAGAGGGTTCTGGAAGACTAAAAGAAAATTTCTAGCTTCTTCAAGAGATGAGAAAAGTGAAGATGGGTGAAAACAAATGCGAGGACCTAGCTCCTCGAATTTGCAAGAGATGTAATCAGGGGAACCCACGGGTGTGGAGTTTGAGTATATGGTATACTCTTAGAGACTTGGTGAGGTCATGAAATCTAACTAAAGAGTTGGTGGGATATCGATCTCTGATAAATTCACTATGGGGTTTTTACCTTTGTGTACGCCAGGGGTTGTCGGATGGACTTCACTTTTAACCTCATAGAGATTTAAATTCGGATTGATGATTTCAGGGAGGGAATTGTATGAAGTTAAAGGTTCAAAGGAACTCTTGGTATTGGGTTGCGGGTACATAAGTTGGTAGACTATAGTGGTTGGCTTAAGGGAACCTCTGGTTTTTAGTATTTTTTCAGGATCGGAAACAACCGTGGTTTGCTTACCCTCTGGGTTTTGTCTAGTATTCCTTCGACCAGATGCCAGCTTATTTAAACATGGATTCGCCAAGTGAAAGATAATAGCCTTTAGAAGGTGTTCACTCTTTTTTCATTATCAAAGGGAGAAACTTGCAAAAATGCCATTCTTCCCAGGGAAAAGGTTTCGTAACTTCGTCCCCAGCAACGGCACCAGAAAGATGTTGTTCCAGAGTCTGTACATAAGGCTTAGAAAGTACAGTGTCTAGGCATATGAAAGTGAGTAAAGGATGAATAAGGGAGAGAATCAACCTTTAGGAAATGAAGCTAGGGCTGATTTCTAGGTTGTCATTGTCTCACTTCCATTTGTTCCTGGATGCTTATATCTCGTTCAACCACGACCCATGAATGTTCAAGTTCTACCCGGGTGTTGGTTGTTTTAAGTATAGTATCGAAAAGGTTCAAAGCGATATGAGCTTGGTCAAACAAGGTAGGTTCAATATTAGGTTGTCTTACAATGGGGACAGTCATAGAGGAACAGGAAAATTAAAGGAGAGTTAGAGGTTTTTGATGCTGTATCAATTTCATCCTATAAAAGAGAACTTTTGAATCCGATATTGAGGATAAAGTGAAAACCAAAGGCCTTTTCCTGTAACTAAGTTATATTTTAAATAAGTGGTGTGTGGAATGTAAGAAAAACATTAAGATGTCTATAATGTGAGGCTCCTATCAAGGGAGAATCTCACTCTATAAACAGAAAAAGTAAAAGATAAGAAGAAATCTGACGAAGCATAAAGTATGAAAATCTAAAGAGTTCGTAGGTCTTGTACTCACTAATAGTCGATACAGAGGAAAAAATGTAAACAATATAGACAACTAAAAATTGATCACCATAGTAGAGGTTTTACTAAATTGCAGTAAAAACATTCATCAGATATATATATGCGAAATGAAATTGAATATGAAATCATAGAGGAAACAAACTCATAACACAGTCTTGATGGAATCAGGAATCTTCATATTGCTTTTTATTAAATTTCAAAAGGAGAGAGTCTCTATTACAATCGACCAAAAAGGTCCAGCCTCTAGTTCTTTCTTCAAAGTGCATGTTTATACAAATTTCTATACACTAGAATCTCAATCGTTCCAAGTATTTTTTCGGTTACAAAAAGGAGACTTTTGTGTTTCAATTCTTTGTCTTTGTCCTCATTTGGGTGGATGGAGCAACTTCCTTCCTTTTAAATTTGGGTTCTAAAAATTGAACAGGCAGATACATGACATTATTTGGTACCAGAAGCCTACCCCTTTGCATGTTCAGTGCAAGTGACGCACATCTCCACCAACTGGGCTATCAACCTAGAAGGTTCTGCTTGATTATTTGCTTCACAAGTGTAACAATCATTCACTAATTATGGCAACTTTCCTTCTACATGTTGGTCTTCTACGCCGATAGAACATAAATGTACACTTGGTTTTATTAGCCATTTATCTACTTGGACTATATCCGACTAAGTTATCTGTGATATTTCAGCCAAATATCTTTCCTCATTCTCCTTCATATTGAGTAGGTGCTTGGCTATATTAATCTGCCTCAGTGTCTCAGTGTTGTTTTCACCATCGAGATCCAATAAACTCCCATCTATGAAGTTGAAAGTTTCTTCACAAGAGTTTCGTACCTCTTTATCTCGTTGTTCGCCTTCTGATATGTTACGCTCCCATGCTTTCACCAAGACATTACCTTGAGTCTACTCTGGGATGGAAAACTTGGAACTACTGCCTTTTTCCTTTTTTGTTGCGGCTATAACAGCCTCTTGGAAAGAAACTTGAGCCGCCCCAGCTTATTTTTCTCTAAAAGATATGTTTTCCAATACTTGATCAATGAGTTGGCAGTGGTTTTGAATAGTTTCCACTTTAGCAAGTAAATCTTGTTGAGATGCCAACACTCTTTTTTGGATATCTATGGCTTGGGATTGGAATATCCCAATATCTATCATCTGGCTTTCAGCGAAATTTAATTTGGCCTGTAACTGCCCTATCAATTCTCCTTGCTGGCTTATTTGTGATTGGTTGGTCTAAGACATCTACTGTGTCTATTCTAGATCATATTTGAGCCACTCAATTTCCTTTTGATTGGTTGCCCTAGCTAGCTCTATACATGTGTTTGCATGATCTCTAGTGACTTCTTCTGTTGTAGCCAGTTTATCCTCCAAATTTTTTATCAAGCACTTTTTTTGCTTCAACTGTTCTTTTAGGGACTCAACAGAATATTGGTTGGCTATAGAAAAATCCCCCAATGTCCCTACTATCTGAGTTTCAAATTCCTCTTTTTTCATGGCTCTCCCATTAGCAAGGATTTTAAATTTTTTTGGCTACTGTTCCTACCTCTTGATAAAGTTCCTATTTCATAATGACCTTTCTCTTCTTATCGAAGAAAAATTCGTTCAGAGGTAACTCTTCCATAGTTATGGGCATTAGTTCTTCACTGAAAATCCATCCTTCGTCTGGGATTCCCTTTGTGGACTATAGGGGAGTAACAGAAACGATGGGGTTGTTGATCTGCTTGAATGATTTCCCTGGGGTAACAACCAGGGCTTATTGTCTTGGAGGATTGGGGATCTCGTCTTCTTGTTACGGGCCTCCAATTTGCTTCTTCTTTTCCCATTTTTCCTCTTGGTCAGGTCCTGAATCTTTGGAGCCCTTGGCTTCCATTTTCTGTACATCTGCAGTCGGCAGGTTCTTACCCTGTAAGATTGGGGGAAGGCAGCTTTTCCGGTGTTCCTGAAATTTGAAGAAATCAACCATTTCCTTGGGCGATAGGGTTTGAATCTGACTTAGGACCTCGACATAGGAGCTCGCCCCTCAAAAGATGTCGTCATGAGGTGAATGCTCATGTTCATACCTTTTAAGGCCACAACTTGCCTTGTGATTTCCCACGATCCTGTGTGGGTCATGCTTCTTGAACTCAATGTGGATCAATTTAATATCCTCCAGAGCCACTGCCTTGGATTTTGCATGTCCAAAATCTAATAAAGAATATGTATTCAAATGAATGGGGAAGGGAGAACATACCTTCTTCGAACATACTTTAAGCTCTTTGCTTATACCACCAATCATAGTTTTCCTAGTGATTTCACGGCAAGGTAGCCTGCCTGGTATGAATAATGGTAGAGCATAGGGGGGAATAGAGGTGCCGAAAAACTTGATGTATGAAAATTCTGCCTCTACGTACTAGTCATCCACATTGCTCAAGTTCGTGGTGATGCTATCTGAAATCCTGGGTAGTGGGTTGCCAAAGATGGAGATATGCATTGGTACCATTACCCAATTGAAAATTTCATATATAAATTTTTTTGCCATATCTTCCCAAAGTTTGGAGTGGTAGACATGGATAGGTTCAGCCTCAGATGCAGTCCAGCTCTAGCTCATTAGAGGGAAAGGTGTCATGAAACAGACAACATCCATAATGTAGGCGGACATAAAAAATGAAGCAGCCTTTCCATTTGCCCTCTGCATCCAATATTCAGTAATCCGACTGGTTAGACTGTCTGACAACAATTTAGCCTAGTCGAAAGAATATCCTTCGGCAACTATATGAATCAGAGGCACCCATGGGAGAAAAAAATGTATGGTGTCCTCCTTCCCACACAACCGATAGGTCATCATTGCTATATATTTGAATTGTGATTCCAGGGAGGAGATTGAGTAAACTTCGTTACCGTCTGCCCTGAAATTAGCGAGGTGTGAGACCCAATCCTTGATCAAATCAGACAAATTTATGCTGTATTTCTTGTATTCTTTCCACTTAAAACCTTTTAGAAATTTGGCATTGTGTGAGAAGTTTGGTGTGGGTGAAAATTGGTACATCACTTGCAAATGTTTTGGTCTGAAGGTCTCAATGGTCACCTTTCGCTCGCTGATAATATTTATGGTTGAGATGTCCACATGATCTAATGCCCATTAGATCAAATCATAGTAGGGAAGGAGTCGTGGCCTGGACGCTATCTTATGCATCTTTGCTTGAACGACGATTTTGTATTTGGTGGCCAAATCGTCCTTCTCATTATCGCTAGAATCATATGAATAGTTTACCACCTTGGACTGAAGAACCTCAGAGATGTATGACCAGGTTCTAATAGAATCAATACTTCGGTGTGAAGTATTGGAAACATTATCTGAGCCTTGCCCTGAATTCTTAGCAATCGCCTTGGACGCTTTTCATGGAGCCATGATAGAGGATTCTAACTTAGCTCTCCTGTAGTAAAACTGTGTATACATACAAAAATTAGCCTGGTGAGAAAAGATTCTTTGTGCAAGATAGAAATGAACTTTGAAACAATGAGAGAAATAACTCTATATCTCGACCATTTAAAACTTTGGCATCCTTATGAACAGAATGGTCAAATCAATTTTTGAGAAAGATTTAATGATAAAAACAATATATTTACCTATCACTTCACCTTATTTCAAATAAATGCCATAAATTTTTTATGGGTTGTAACACACAAGTTAGCGCAAAAAAATTTAAATTTAACCCGTAGATGGTGTGTGTTACTATTCATATTAATGCACTCATTAATCTGGCTTATCTTATTTAATTAGGCTTTATTTAAACTTTAATCACCCTTTTCGGCGTTCACTGCATCGAGATATTTCACTACTATCTTTCGAGCCCCTAGAACCCAAGATCGCGATGATGTGATCTAGTTAAGAAAAAACGTGATCCGAATTAAGTGTTTAATTAATATCATGATTTCGTGACTCGGGGCTATGAAGGTATAGTTTCTTGGAAAAGTGAATGCCGAGTCAGAAAACCCCGACATTGTTTAACTACGGTTTAAAAGACTTACCCCTGACACTAACCCGGGTGACTTGTAACTCTATCTTGCAACTTTTCCTATTGGGGTTATGACAATAAGACTTTTGGGGAGAGTGATCACAGAGACGCAAAATCCTGACAGCACTTAACTAAGATTTAAGGAACTTTACTCTCGGCGCTAACCTGGGTAAGCTTTCAAGGTTGTTTCATGACTTCATGCATCGAGGTTTGGAAACTGTGTGACTTGTAACTCCCGAAGCGCGATATCCTGAGGTATATAAAAGTGAAAAATCTAATTTAATGGTAAAAAAGAAATGGCTTAGGAGTATGACGACCATCGCCACTTTGCAAATCAGTACTACTAAGATTTTCAGTGGGTAAAGGTCACGAAGTAAAAGACAACTTAAAGTCCAACCTTCGACTTTAAGAATTATATTTAAACCATTTTGAGAAAGGCGGCTCCAAAAAATCCAAATAATTGATAGGAAGGATCTAAGCACTAAATATATATATAGCAATCCTTCGATAGCAACCCAGTACTTAACGAGTCAATAACACATACAAGGAAGTACCAAGGATGAGTGTAGGCGTTTTAAACTAACAACAAAGAGAAGGTAAAAAAAACCAATGCAACATTAGCATTAACCCAATTTATTATTCTTCCTATGTATACTTTAAATTTAGAGCTTAGATTCCCTTAAGAGAAGTAGGAAGACTTATTCTTAATATGCCATAAAATATACAAACATTTCAAGGCTAAAATGTTGTGCATTAAGAACTCATACATAGAGTAAATCTTATTAAGCAAGACGCTGCCACCCTTCCTTACATCCTGACGCAGACGTCCACCCGCACACACGTCTGCTTCCTCCAGGACCTCCTCTTTCCTTGGCCTGAAGAGCTGGATTGCTCTTCAACTCCCTTCCGAAAGTTTCTGCACCCACATAATGCTATGGTGATCTCGGGATATCACAATTCGCGTGGTCGAAGTTCGTAGGACTTACAAATGCCCGAACTCCGATCTATTGAAACCTATCCTGCTTGACCATCGTGTTTAGGAAATTCGTGATTCCTCCGGCAACAGTACTCACAATACCGAGAATCCCGAATTTCCAAACCCCAATGCACGTGTGACCACTGTCCCCACATCACCGTCTCCTCAACGCTCGATCGAGTATCGCGGGTTCGCGATTTCTGTTGCAATGCTTTCCTTGCCTCCGGAAGTCCCGAAACACCGAATGCCAACTCTTCTAGATCCGTGGACACGTGTCCGGCGGATCAACGGCTCCAATCATGTCGGGAAATCGCTAATCGTGACTTTAACGTGTTAAGTTCTTATCTCCGGAATCTCAATTCTCCGATGAGTCGAGTTTCGATGAGCTCTACCTCTTTTCCTGCGCGCCAACGCTTAACCTTGCACAACTTTCCAGAAATCTGACAACTGTCATGACTTCGTCATTTCCCTCAGTGAACCTCGACCGTCGTTTTCCTCCTCCTTGAGATTTCTCTGAAGTGGCTAGGTATCTCTACCGAGACGTGTCCTCCAAGCCTATGCTTGCAACTCCTGCTCGAAACCTTCCTCGACCCAACTCCCTGGGCTTTATTTCATGAGATTACCAAGGCGCTAAACCTCCTGATCTTTCTCCACTCTGACTCCTTCAGATGGAAGTGTGCGCACTCCTTGCGCTTGGCATTCAACAACTTCTCCAGTGTTGAATCCTTCAGACTCTGTGCACTTCCTGCAGCAGCAATCCTTAGCTCTTTTTTTTTTCTCAGATATTCAACTGAGACTTCTCCTTCAGCCTCCACCTCCCCAGCACAGCTTTTAACAACCCAAATCAACTCTGGGCAAACAAGAACAAAAGTTCAACTATCGAGCCCTCATCAACACACTCCTCTGCGGATGAATTCGACTGCACTCTTTGCAGGAATCTCCTGGTTTAGATAGAGAAACAATTGAAACTCATTCTCTTCCAGACTTCATTTTCAAACATGAAATCCTATGCACAACATATACAAAACAAATGCATAACTAGAAAACAAACATTCATGAGCATAAACACAATACACACAGAGAAACAACACCAGACATGAGCTTGAATCAAAGACTCTCTTCTATTAATTCAGCATTGTACATGGGTGTTCTTCACAAAGTTCTTTGTCTGCTCTTCTCTTCTAAATGTTGTCAATGATATTACAATGTATATGTGAGGGTGTCTATATCTGTTTTCCCTCTTGGACTCTATGCTATCAAATCTACAATTAAATTCTACCTACCAACATTAACTATTTTAAATGTCGTTTATCTACCTAAGGACGAGAGCGTAAAGGCTCAAGGTCCATTACAATTTACAAGTGCACCCTCTCTTAAATGACTCATTTAAGATCGCGCAACCAAGTTCAAAGTGAAGTTCAAAAAGAAATATGTTGGCTTGTCCAGCTGTCCTCTACTTTCGCACTGGCTTGCTTGACGTGGGTGATGCTCCTGCATCATACTCCCTCACTTGAAAAATTTCATGGGCTCCTATCCATGAGCTCTTGCACGGTCTGCCCATGCTTCTATATCATTGCTTCAGTTTCCCAGCTGGCATCCTCCACTGGCTGATTCTTCCACTTGACCAGATACTCGAAATATTTTTTTCTTCTGGTCTTCTTACCTATTCGCTTGTCCAGTAGGTACTCCATCTGCGGCTTCTCTGCACTCGGCATCTTCTTCTGCCACTGGACCTCTGGATTCTCATCACCTCCATCTTCTGCTTCCTCAACCTTATATGGATATAAGTCTCAAACATTGAAGGTCAGAGATATCCCGATGCCATCCGGCAATTCAATTTCATATGCGTTCTCTCCGAATTTCTTCAGGACTCTGCATGGCCCAATTTTCTTCATCTTTAATTTGTTGTATGTTCCTCTTGGGAATATTTCCTTACTCAGATGTGCCAGAACTAGATCACCAACCTCGAATTGAAGATGTCTCTGATGTTGATCTGCTCTGCATTTGTATTCCTGGTTTGAATCAATCAGTCGCTGCTTCAGCTTACCGTGAAGTTCCTTCATTTCTTCTGCGAATTCTTCAGCACTAGCGCTGCTAGTAGCGATCTGTCCTGAATCTCGTAATTCAGAAACTCCTCTCGGCTACATCCCATATACAACCTGAAATGGACTTCTCCCTGTACTCTGATTCACTGAATCGTTGTACGCGAACTCTACCTTTGGCAATACATTGTCCTAACTGCTGTGGTGCTCTGTCACCAGGCTTCTCAACAAGTCTCCCAGACTCCTGTTGACCACTTTCGTTTGTCCATCTATTTGTGGATGGTAAGTAGAACTAAATGCCAGATTAGTTCCTAGATTCTTCCATAGCGTTCTCCAGAAATGACCAATGAATTTGGTGTCCCTGTCTGAAACAATACTTTTCGACAATCCATGGAGTCGAATGACCTCCTTGAAAAAAAAGTTCGCGATGTGAGTCGCATCGCTAGTCTTCTGACATGGAATAAAATGTTCCATTTTTGAAAGCCTATCCACCACCACAAAGATGGAATCAACCCCTCTCTGCGTCCTCGGAAATCCTAATACGAAATCCATGCTGATTTCATCCCATGGCCTCTCAGGTATGGGTAACGATTCATAAAGACTTGTGTTCTACTTTCTGCCCTTCGAATGCTGACAAATTCTACACTTGTCAACAAACTTCCTGACATCTGCTCGCATCTTTGGCCAGAAGTATGCTTCGCTCAACTTTGTGAATGCCTTGTCGTGGCCAAAATACCCTTCTAATCCACCACTGTGCTTCTCCTTTTGTAGGTTCTCCCTCATGGAGCAATTCGGAATACACAGTTGATTGCCTCTAAACAACAATCCCTCCTAGATTACATAATCTATCCAAGGACTCCAATCTCTGAGAACTGGATTCTCAGCTGCTTCATACGCCTCTCCGAAATCTGCATCACCTACATACATGTCCTTAAGGTTTTCAAAACCCAATGTCCTGACTCAAAACTCCTGCAGCAACAAGCATTTCCTACTCAAAGCATCAGCCACTTTGTTAGCAGTCCCTAAAATCTGTTTGATTACAAATGTAAAATTCTGCATATACTCTACGCATTTTTCATGTTTCTGATTCAACTTCTCTTTTTGACTCACAAACTGTAATGCATGATTATCACTATACAGAACAAATTCCTTTGGGATAAAGTAATGCCTCCACTTCTTCAACGCCTATATGATAGCATAAAATTCCTTATCATACGTGGAGTATTTCATCTTTGCTTCATCCAGTTTCTCGCTGTAATAGGCAGCTGGTCTATCCTCTTGAATTAGGACCGCTCCTATGGCGTATCCGATCGCATCACATTTCACCTGAAATGTCTTCATGAAATCTGGCAACACCAACACTGGTTGCTCTGTGATCTTCCACTTCAAGAGATTGAAGATTTTCTCAGCCTCTGTTGTCCAATGAAAATACTTATGCTTCTTCTTCACTGTATCCATCATTGCGGTGCTAATTCCACTAAAATTCCTAATGAACTTTTGGTAGAAACTAGCTAAACCATGGAAACTCCTCACCTCAAAAACATTTTTGGGTGATGGCCAATGTTTAATCACTTCCACCTTACTTGGATCCATTTTCAATTCATTCGCCGAAATGACGAACCCCAAGTAAATGAGCTCTGTCTTCATGAACGAAGATTTCTTCATGTTTATCAACAACTTCTCCTGTTGTAGCTTTCTCATCACAATGGCAAAATGTTTTAAATGTTCAGCCTTTGTTTTACTAAAGACCAGTATATCATCCAGATATACGACAACAAATTTCCCGATGAACTCCTTCAGGACTTCATTCATCAATCTCATGAATGTACTTGGTGCATTTGTCAAACCAAATGGCATGACTAACCATTTGTACAATCCTTCATTGGTATTGAAGGTTGTCTTCCATTCATCACCTTCCCTCATGCGAATCTGGTGATATCCTCTCTTTAGATCAATATTTGAAAAATAATTTGCCCCGCTCAGGCAATCCATCAGATCATCCATTCTCGGCAGTGGAAATCTGTACCTGATGGTAATTTTGTTGATCCCTCTTGAGTCAGTGCACATTCTCCAGCCTCCATCCTTCTTCAAACTAAGCACGGTCGAAATAGTGCACGAACTCAGACTTTCTCTAACCAATCCTTTGTCCAACAACTCCTGGACCTGCTTCTTAACCTCCTCGTTCTCCTGAGGTGTCAACCTGTATGCAGCCTTGTTCGGCAAACTGCTTCCTAGTATGAGATCAATGTGATGAATCACACTCCTCATCGGTGGAAACGAACGAGGTAATTCATCCACGATGATGTCAGCGAACTCCTCCAGCAGTCCCTGAATCTCATCTGGTAAGTCGTCCACTCTTATGTTGGTCAGAACAATCCTTGGCTTTCTGGCAACAAAGAATTGTGGATATTCCTTCTTCTCCATCTCCGTAAGAAGCTCCTTCCCACTCATGAGAAGTATTGTGCTGTTTACTTCCGGCTTTACCTCCTTATCCTTTATCGGAAGCAACATATGGGTTCTCCCATTTTTCTCCAGGGTATATGTGTTCATTCTCCCATCATGAACCACGTTTCTGTCATATTGCCATGGTCTACCCAGCAATAAATGACATGCATCCATGGGAATAACATCACACAAGATATTATCATTATACCCACCTATTTTGAATTCGACTAAACATTGCTTAGTAACACTTACCTGGTGTCCTTTTTGCAGCCACGAAACCTTGTATGGACTGGGATGATCAGTGGTCTCCAGCTCCAACTTTTCTACCATCTTGGTTGAAATGATATTATTCGTGCTACCACTGTCGACGATAACCTTGCACACCCTATCCTTGGTCTTGCAAGCTATTCTGAACAGTCTGGTCCTTTGGACTGAGTTTTCCACCTCCTTCTCAGGTGTCAAAATAACTTTATGCATTCCAAGCGATCTTTCACCTTTTGCATCTTCCGTCTCAGCATCATGCTTCTGAGCTTCAGTGATGTGAGCTTCTCCGATGTCTTTCTTTTTCTCTGGACATTCAAATGACTTGTGTCCATTTTTCCCACATGTGAAACATGAGATAATTCCTCCTCAACCTCTTCCCCTACCTCGAGTATGAGGAAAAATGTTTGCGTCAGCATAACTGCTACCCTGCTCTGTATGCTTCCCCCTCTGTTCAACATGTGGTCCTTGCTGTGAGGTTCCCCCTCTCTCAACCTTACCCTGAGTTTTCTTCCATTCCTCCCTGGGCTTCTGATATTTCTCCTGGGAAACTGTCTTTCCCCTGGGCTAACTCCTGCCTCGGCCTCGCTGACCTTTCTTATGACTCAACTTCTCTTCGGCCTTCAGAGCCATCTAGTAAGCATCCTCAACCATTCAGATGGTTGCCATACTTAATTCATCTTGAATTTCATACCTCAGGCCATTCAAATACCTAGAAACTTTCTCATCATCGCTCTCCCGATGACCTGCTCTAATATTGAGCTTGTACAATTCTTCAGTATACTCTTTTACCTTCATCAACTTCTGTCTTAGGTTCTGCATTCTCGTGAACAGTGTGATTTGATAGTCCCTTGGGATGAATTTTTCCTTCATCTTCACAATCATTCGATCCCAGCTTTTTATCTTTTGTTTACCTTTGGAATGTCTGTCTGCCTGAAGCTTGTCCCACCATATTGTTGCATGTCCTTTCAATTTAGTGACAGCATGTCTTTCCTTTTTATCCTCTTCGATATCTTCATAATTGAAGTAGGTGTCAAGAGCTCTAATCCAATCCAACAGCTCTTCTGCATCCAGACTTCCTTCATAGACTGGAATGTCCATTTTTGACTTTGAACTCATTCTGGAAATGGCTTTAATCAACCACTTGGTTGATGCATCTTCTGCTGCGACCTCTTCTTCATGTCCAGCTTCCTCTTCAACTTTGGAATCACTAAGATCCCCTGCACCAACTCCGCGTCTCTAAGCTATCTCCATCTCCTCGAGTCTTTCTCAGAGATCCCGCATTTGTCTCTCCATTTCTGGATTTCCTGTCGGCCTACCTCTTCTCCTCACCTCCCTGTCTTCTGGGTCAGGCGATTTCCTCTCTCTTCTGGGAGACATGGTGAATTTTCTCTTCTCCTATGTTAAAGAAAACAGAGATATTTACCTACTCTGATACCAACTCTGACACATACGTCCACCTGTGCACACATCCACTTCCTCCAGGACCTCCTCTTTCCTTGGCATGAAGAGCTGGACTTCTCTTCAACTCCCTTCCGGAAGTTTCTGCACCCACAGAATGCTATGGCGATCT
>JZKD02S1607681.1:725037-741506 GCA_000966675.3 Picea glauca | reverse complement strand
TGTGTGATTGTTTATTTATTACTACTCATTATTGGATAATAATTCTACATTGATATAACATTTGAAGAAAAAGGATTATAATTACGTTATTACTGATTCACCCCCCCTCTCAGTATTCCAACAAAAGGAAGGTCTGGAAATGAACCCTTTTTCCCTTTTCTCATTTAATTACTATATCAAAATAATAAAACAATTAATTCCCTCCTTTTTTAAATTTTATTCCAACAGATTTTTGAATAAATTAAATTTCTTACTCCCTCCATGTTACAAGATTTAATGAAGATCATACTCTTTATTTATTTTGTTTTTAATTTTATATATATATATATATATATATATATATATATATGTTTATATATCATTTTGTTTTATTAAAAAACATAAAATTTTACCACTAGCATGATTTAGACCTAGACCTTAATTTTTGTGATAGGCGACATTTTATTAGGGAAAATGTTTTTTTTATTTTTAAGATTCTTATCACATTGTTCATCCTAAGGCCGTCTAGGTTCATTCATTTATCAAAACAACATGGCGTTCCTTTCAAGATGCACTAGGTGCTCCAAGGGTGCCACTCGCCTCATTTGTTCCCTTGCGCGATGTGCCCTTTAGGATGCACTACGTGCTCCAAGGGTGCCATCCGCCTCTTTCCATTTTTCTTGCATGACGTGCCCTTCAGGATGCACCACATGCTGTAAGTGTGCCACTCACCTCTTGATTCACTTGGTAGACATCAAAAACCACTGGAGTCAATACTCCGCCAGGTGAACTTGTGGGAGACTAAGGGATTCTAAGGAATAAGGTCCCCTCCTTATTGCGCGCCACTTAGAATCATCATGAGTGACTGTCACAGTCTGCCCTCATGGCATCATGGGTCCTCTCGAACTAGGTAATCGTTAACCTACAGTTTGAGCCACGACGAGAGTGCTAGTAGGTTGTGGTAGGGTTGTTGTCCACACCTCTCCCTCAACCTCTCTGGTAGTCATGCGTGACCCCTTTACTCCATATGTGAGTCTGGTCGGCCAGTTATCGTCAGCCTACATCATCAAAAAATCATGTCAGAGCATATCCATATCATATCATCTAGTTATATGCACTAATATCACAGTAAAACAATCAAACCCCAATGGCACACTCCCTAACTCGATCCAGAGTCCAAGGGGTTCCATCGATGCCTCTTCATCCTCGAGGTCCAAAATCCTACACACTCAGTAAGAATGAGTCAATAGCCCCTGTCTACGTCAATGTAGTAAAACAACATGTCATCAACCCATAACGCCTCATAATCAAAATCAAAATTTTTAATAGCATAATAATCTGGATCACTTGCGAGGAAGTGTCCTCAAAGAATAAGTTCTCTTAGTGTGCCAGAGCGGAATGTTACATACACCCCCTCTTAGTCTAAACTTTGTCCCAAAGTTTCACAGTATAAAATCCAAATAATGTGTACCACAATATCATAAGTCTATCTATCAAATAAAAAGGAAAATGTTGGTGCATACCAAATGCGTCCTCCCAGGTCACCGACTATGGACTATAGTTTTCCCACTGGACCTTGACCTGATCTACTATTTGATTTCATAGCTGTCAAATGTGATGATCCAAGATGCAGATTGGCTCAGCCGTGAGCGCACCCTCATCCAACATCCTCAAGGTGCTCAAGTCAAAACATGTGTAGGATCACTAATCATAAAGTCTCAAACAGAGACGTGAAATATATCGTGCATACGCCTCAAGAATCTTGCAAGCCTAGTCATCATACCACGGGTCTCTCCTTCCACAATATCATAGGATATAGTTTAGCCCCCTTTTTCCAAACTTGATCGAACTCCTTTGCGGTTTTAGCTGCAAAAATATTCAATCGCCACAATGTAACTATGGTCGAAACGATGTGCATCATTGTAACCTTTCTAACGATCCTGTGCTTCCTTGGTCCTTTGTCTTAAAGTTTTCATTTAATATTCCAATTCTTGGATCACTTATGGTCCCACCTGGACCCTATCTGCAAGTCGATCCCAAATCAAAGGCACCTGACATGGTCACCCATAAAGAATATCGAAAGGTACCATCTTAATGGCGCTTTGGTAGCTGTTGTTATAAGGTAAATTCTACCAGTGGCAAGAATTATTCCCAACACTTCCGTTGTCCATCACGTTCATGCGTAAAAGGTAAACCAAGGTCTGGTTTGTTCATTCATTATGCTCGTCAGTCTCTGGGTGATACACAGTACTGAAGTTAAGTTGGGTTCCCAAGGCCTCTTGGAAACTCCTCCAAAATCGTCTAGTAAACACCGATCCTTGATCAGATGTAATTCTCTTAGGCACGCAATTCAGACTCACAATCTCACCGATGAAAACTCTAACTATGTCAGGTGCCTGATACGTCATACGCACAGGAATAAAGCGAGCACTCTTCATCGGAGTGTCTACTACTACGAAAATCGATTTGTGACTCCTTGTCGTCAGTGGCAATCCAACAATAAAGTCCATCAAAATAACCTCCCATTTCGATTCCGGAATAGCATGTGACTGAAGTAATCCTGCTAGGTGTCTATCTTCAGCCTTCACCTGCTAACATTCTAGGCATCTGGCCACATAGTTGACCATGTCTTCCTTCACTCCCTTCCAGAAGAATAAGGGTTTATGGTCTGCCCTCATCTTCATGACTCTTGGGGAAGCCATGTAAACTGTTATACGAGCCTTGCTCAGGATCAACCTCCTCAACTCATCGATCGGTGGTAGGTAGATCTGATTTTTAAACCTCAATAAACCATCACTATCAAACGAAAATCCTTCAAATCATGGTATCATCATTGTGTTTTTTCAGATAAAACCCTCGACCTCTTTGTACCAGTCATCGTCACACTGTAAAGTTAGAATCCTTTCATGTAGATTCGTCTGAAGAGGAAGCACTGAAAGGATGCGTGGTCTCTGACTTAATGCATCCACCATTAGTTCACTATTCCTTTTATGTAAGTAATCTCAAAGTCGTAATCGCTAAGAAATTCCGACCAACATTGTTGTCGCGCGTTCAGGTCTCTTTGCGTAAATATGTGTTGTAGTCCACAATGGTGAGTATTTAGTTCAAATTTTCATCCAACAAGGTAGTGTCTCCAAACCTTCAAGGCATATACAATGGCTAGCAACTCCCAATCGTGCATCGCATAGTTCTCCTCATGCCTTCTCAGTTTCCTCGAGATGTAAGCGATCACTCGACTGTATTGCATCAAGACTTCTCCTAAGCCTTCCTTGGATGCGTCAATGCATACCAATAAGTCCACGTCCATGTCAAGGACCTTTCTCAACAACTCTACTGCTTCAATATGGATCACAGATCTGCAAGGTATGCTCCAATGAATCGCTCTCAGATTCCTGGTTTTCCAAATTGAATTCCTTGCATAGATTGGTACAGGGATGATTTTAGGGGCTAAATTTCACTCATGGGATAATTTTCCACGGTTTTTCCAAAAATGAGATTCGTTATTTTAAAAAATATTCGCCCAAATTATATAGGATAAAATTATTTTACCTTAAAAATCGTCAAAAATTTATATAAACTATATAAAATCCTTAGAAATTTGAATATTTTTATAAAAATATCGCCAGTCATTTATAGTTGGCATATGAAGGATTAGTAAGATTCACCAAGGTTTCTATATTTTAAAATAAATTTCCATCCTTAAAATCATCCCTGGATTGGTAGACTTATTTTCCAAAATTCAAAGACAAAGATGGTGATGATGTTGCTCTTCATTTGGTTAAATTTCACATGCATGTGCATAAGATCAGGGTTCAATTTCATGAGGAATACTTGATGAATATGTTTATGGTTACTTTGGAGGGAAAAGAAATATCTTGGTATGAAGGTTTTCCATGTGGTTGCTTGTACTCTCTTAAATAGTTTCATTTAATATTTTTTGAGAAATACAACGAGACCTATCTGTCTTTATCACTGGTTCAAAATTGTTGTGATCATTTTGAAAATTTCATTCAAAATTTGGAAAAATTTTATGGCGATGAAGAGTTCATGGATGAAGAAATCCTTGAAGCTTTGTACGAGAACCCGTTTTAGCACCAAGAAGAAATGGTAGTTTCTGTCTTGGATGAAAATGAAACCAAGAAGGGCTTTAATGATGGAAATCATGTTCAATCTCCTGAAAATGATGAATATTTATATCAACCTTGTCAGTCTTCTTGTGATCAAGAGTATGAGGAAAATTATTTATATGTTTCTTCATATTGTTCATTTTCTGAATTTTCATTTCAAGAAGGAAATTGTGAAAATGATATCGATGAAATTGCATGTATAAACATTCTAGACAATGAACCAATTCATGATTATTACACCCCACAGTTGCAAGAAAATAGTGAAGAAGGGAAGATTGTCTTAGATACCTTTGAAACTGAAGAAACCACTTAGAATTTTTTATCTCTTGAAAATACAAACCCAGGATTTATAGATAGCCAAAATTAGATTCATGTTGATTTACATGAAGAATTGAACATACAAGTTGTGGTTGTTCCAATTGATAAATGTCCAAAATACATGAATTTTCTTCTTGATATGGATGATAAGGAAAGTAATCAATCTATTGCTAGTTGTTTTTAGAAGGATCTTGAATTTGAAAAAATAGAACAAGACCAACCAACAATTAAAGTAGGGAAAACAATAAAATATGAGACTTCCATGTTTCTTTTTTCTCATCAACAAAAAGCCATTATAGATGTTGATTGTCCTTTTCTTTTTTATCAACACGTGATAGTTGTTCATGTTCTTCAAAATTCCTTCGCATTTCTGTTGGAAAATTTAGAGAAGAGGAGTTTTTTGTCATTTCTGCAATCAATCAGTGGTTTTAAATGGATTAGTTTTGAAATTGAATTCAAAATGGAGTTTAAGTTGCCATTATGTAATTATTTATCCTTGCTTAAGGAAAGTGTGAGCATAATTCAAGTAAGTAGTCACTTTCTTGATTGGTTTCAATGGAATTTTTGCATCACCTTATTCGACAAATGTTTCAATATCCTAGAGTAGGAACTAGTGTTCAATAAGCTCTTATGGGAAAGAATCTTTCCATAAGTTTTGAGTTCTTTTTCTGCATTTTCATATTTCAGTTTGCAACATGCATAGTTTCAGTGTATAGTTTCGGTTTTTAGTTTGATAATTGGGTTTGATTTCAGTTGGAGAAGGACACAAGTCAGTTTGTAGGTTGGGAATATCCCAATTGATGAAGGCACATGGTCAGCGGGTTCTATATTGCCTCACAGTGAGGAGAACATCCCCATTGGATCTGATTTTAGTGTCATATAATTTGCTCAAGGGTCAAAGTCTGAATCAAGTGTTTGACATATATTACGATGTTGAATAAAATGGTGTTTGAAAGGGTAATGAAGTGGTCCTAGGGATTCTTATCATAATCTCGAGTGTCAAACTATAAATTAGTGACATTCATCCATCAATCAAATCCAAACAATAGAAGAAAATGTAAAAAGGCACCTTGCTCCGCAAATTTGTTGCCCAAGTTCTGAAAATGATTGTTTTTGCAGTCAACTTCAAACTTAGTTTCTAGACAAATGAAAAGGAATATTTGAAAAATGAAATATTTTTTTGTCAAGAATGATCCCATTCACAAAGACCCCTTTCAGCTTCTTCACAGGTGTCATGGTTTGAAATATTCGAATGGATCTTTGTAGCCTATTTTTTCAAATTTAAACATATAGTGATTTCCTATTTTAGTCATTATCTTTGGGAATGGATCTCGAGACACGGGAGAGAAATTTTCAAAAACTGAAAGAGGTTTGTCTCATGAACTAGTTCATATAACAAAACCTCTTTTAGTTTGGTAATAAATATCACGATTCGAGAGATATGATGTTATATTTGACCTCTAGTTTCGAGAAAATTGATTCTTATTTCCTAGAAGGCAGCTCTAAATGTGTTGCTATAATTTTGTAACAAGATCCAACTTTGGGAAGTAGTTGAGATTGACCTCCATAGCTTCGAGAAGATACTTTTCTATATATATTTGTAATTTTGATTGACAAATGGTTTGATAGAAGCATAGAGGAATTTATTTTGATCATTTTGTAATCTTTCTTAATTATAATGGAATATCAGTCAGAAGTCCATAATTACTCTTACTAGAGATTCTTGTGATGGTGTTTTTGAAGTGTGTTCCCTTTCTATGTGTATGTAACTCTTATCTTAGTTTTCATTTAAATGTGTGTTCTTTAATGTTTGATTGGAAAGTACAAGATCATAATTCATCCCTAATTGATGCTCTGATTCATAACAATTAAACATTCCATAAATTTCCCCTAAAGATGGATTAAGAATTCATCCTCAATTAGATTCTCTAAGTGTAATGGGTTGTTGAATTCCCTTTTCTACCACCATGCTACTACAATATTATTGACTGATAAAACATCATCTACCTTGCCTTTATTTCCTTGATATCTCTACTACCAGTCATTGATAGTTCCATTTGTAGTAAATTTGACTCCATGCCCAATGGATTATTTTTCATCTCTTCCATCAACCAAATATTAAAACCTTACTTCCATTTCATATTTGGCCACTAATCCTATTTTAGATTGAGATATCCCTCTCTATTTTGGAAAGTCCATATTCCAATCTCAAAGTGGTCTCTAGTTACCTTTATGATTTCCCTCCCGCAGCCAAGGTAAATTACAGAGTGATAACAAGAAGAATGCAACAAAAGTGTCAGAAGGCCACTGAGGTACTAACTAGGACACCCATGTATAGGTAATATACACCATCTATAATATACACCTATAAGAATCTCGAAGGGTGTGATGTCAAAAACTAATGGGGTGGACCCTATGAAATATATGTGAATGATATGAATAAATGCATCGTACAGGTGAAAATGGCCCTACTCTATATGACAGTAAAAAATAACAATGCATGTTGAAGAATATGAAGAATTTTTGACATCAGTATCAACACGTGCTATGGATAGTCTTGTAGGTAATGGCCAAAAAAATATTTAGAAGAAGATATGCAGCTTCGACGAAAAGTCACGATGGTACTAAATAGGACTCCCAATACTAATAAAAAACTTATAGCATGAGCGCCAAAAGACAAAGAAGTTTTAAACTAGGATTCCCATGGAAGGTAAGTTGTACCACATGAAATACAACATTTATAAACAACAAAGAAGGTTCTGCATCACAACTTATTGTTTTTTATCCTAGGGAAAAATGAAATAGGAAATAGATAACAAAAAAATGCATGGATGGGAGAATCTATCCTATCTAGTTTCGAGATAATTACCTGTCAGAACGGATCGACATGAAACTAAAAGGTACCAAAGAAAATGTCTCCAAAATCCTGTATATAAGACCAAAAACACTTACCCAGAATTTAGTAAGTCCAATATAGAAACCTCTGATAAAAACATGTTCTAATGGATACGTAACTTGAAAACAAAAAACCCTAAAAGTAAAATATGTACAAAGGGCCACATAGCCTTATGACATATGCATAGTATTTCTCTAGGTAGAGCTCGTCGCTAGGATCAGTCCAAGGGATTATTTAGTAACCAACCTACAAAGTTTCCAGCTCATGAGGAGGTCAAATATCCATAATCATAGGTTCAAGGATAGCTTTATCTGAAGGAAAATCAACATCCATGAAACTAGGGCTCGTCAACATGCAAATATCAGGGCCCAAGGTCTTACAAATAGTATTATCGGACTCAAAATGAAATGCAATATTACTCATACCAAGAGGGGAAATAAAAGGATTATATGCCCCCATTGGATAAAAACCTTGTTCAATCGTCGATAGCTTGTCTCGATAAGGTGAACATAACTATAAAGATACATTCTCATAAGCAATTGAACATTGAGGATAAGATGCCAAATAATTCACTCGTGGCTGGGACAAGTATACTCGAACACTAGGAACACACAAAGGGGAAACTTGAGTTGAAATCAAACTAGGATGGTGACTATCATATGAAATAAGATCAAGAGTGACAATGCTTCCATTGTGAGGGAGATGCATCACATGAAAGAGCGTAGATACCACATCCTTCATCACATAAACATAATCATATCCAAGAATCTTATTGAAGTCTAAAGGGCTTGGCACCACTAACATATCGATTAGAATAGTCTTCTAACCTAAGGTAATAGGTAACTGAGAAAGAATCCCCAGATGTTCACTAGGTCTTCTGTCGAAAACCAGTAGCTCATTGGTAGTTGATACAATATTGGATGAACCCAACACTTTACAAGGAGAGAAGGATAAAATACTTGTAGATGATCCTTCATCTACAATACATCGATTAAGTCCTTTCAACATAGATTCAACCAAAACCGTTATCTAGAAAGGTGCCTAAGAAGGAAGGTGAGGCTCCACAAAATTATTCCAATGAAAGGAAACCATCCTGGGACTTGGAGGGAGCATACTCAAAGAGAGTGGAATTTACCCTTGTTCATAAGGTATTGAACTAGAAATGATAAATATGTAATCAAAAGATGCATCGCTCCCTAAAAGAAGAGTGGTATCGACTGAATATTTCATCGACGAGATCACCTCCTTAGACTTGTCACTCTTCGAGAGAAGAGTGGGATCGACCGAAGATTACATTTGTGTGACCACTTCCTCAACTAGTGGTTGAATATGATGCAATAAAACATGGCCAAGAGATGCATCACCCCAAAAAATGAGAGTGGTTTCGATTGAATATTGAATTGGAAAGAACACTTCATCAACTGATGATTGTAAATATTGTTCAGAAACCAAAGGTGACTCAGAACTAGAAGGCCCTTCAGACAAGGACCATTCTCTTCGTACCATGAAATTAGAAATGCAAAAATGAGTAAGGTGATCTACTTTACAAATTTTACAAGGGAACTTGGGTTTACATCGTATATGTCTAGGATTATAAACCATATCAATGCCCCCAACGTGACTTCCATTGGTCGATGAAATGCTTCCATCATGACTTGAAGAGGCTAGTAGTTGATCTCGAGCATAACTTACAGAGGCTAGTAGTTGATCTCCAACATGAATCATAGAGGTTGATGAAATTTGTCTAGTATGAATAACAGTGACTAGACTCATTCCCCCAACATGACTTGCAAGGGTTGTTTTCATGTGTTCAACATGAATCAAAATGGTTGGTCACTTTACACTAGTATGACTAGCAATAACTATAATTTGACTTCCAACATGACTCACAGAGGCTAGTATATTACCCCTAGCATGAATAGCAAAGGCTGAAAACATGTCTCCAACATAACTAGCATAGGATTTTGACAAGACTCCAGCATGACTCACAAAATTTCGTGACTCAATTCCAATATGATTAGTAGTGAATAGACTTTTACTTCCAACGTGAATTGCAAGGGTTGGTTGCATGTCTTCAACATGAATTGAAATGGTTGTTGAATTTATGCCAATATGGCTAGCAATGACTGGAATTTTACTTCCAACACGACTCACAGAGGCTAATCTCTTACCCTTAACATGAATAGTAGAGTATGAAAACATGTCTCCAACATGACTAGTAGAGGTTGGTGACAATATTCCAACATGACTCACATAAGTTGGTGACTCAATGCGAGTATGACTAGCAATGACTAGACTTTTACTTCTAGCATGACTTGTAGAGTTTGGTTTCTTTCCCCCATCATGACTCATAGAGGTTGGGGAAAGGTCCCCAACATGACTAACAAAGGTTGGTGAGCTCTTGTTATCACTCTTCCTCTTCCTCTTCCTTTTAGACTTCTGGTTACTAGGAGAAATACTTTCCCCAAAAGAGGGAGAAGGAGAAGGCGTAAACTTAGCAGAATTAGAAGGTGAAGTATCAACACGCATACAATGCCTATGACATAAAGTTGTTATATGAGAATCATCAAGATAATTTGGGACATTATGACTGGTCCACAACCATATCAGTAGTCCTACATTCAACCCAGGAATGTTCAAAGTGGCAATCAAGGGGGCACCAACATTTCCATAGAATGGAAAAGAACAAGAATCCCCTTTGGTAGGGGTTTTTTGGTTGGTATCCTCAATAACTTTGTCCAAGTCATTCTTATGCACATACTTCTCCCTTTCAGGATTTTTCATGTCCATAAAAGTCTCATGCATTGAATTTGGCGAACTAGCATTATAAAAAGGCATGCCTTCTAAAAGGCATCTCCATGCTTTCAAGAGAAAGACTAGGGGTCATTCCCGACGAGCAAAGTGGTTGGTTGACCACCCTGAATCAGTGATAAAAATTAGTGATATTAAAAAAAACTAAGGCCAACAAGACAAAGTAGAGCTCCACTAAACATTCCTAAGAGAAACATTGGAAGAAAACAACTTCTCCAAAGATTCATCCTAGGTGGATGAGATCCTAATTCCAAAGGAATGTAAAAGTGGAAAGGGACCTTCCAAATGAAGGCACGGGTTAATTAATTCCCATGAAACAATGAATTAAGGAGTGAGAAGAAGTTATCCTGAACTCCACTAACCATCCTTATCTATTAAAATCACCCACACTTCACGGGGAACCCTCCAACAGTACGAAAAATGTGATATGAAATATTCCCTAGGTACCACAACAAACCCCCACAATCACCTTTGAGATCCCTAAGAAAAGAAACTATGGTCACCAACTCATAGTCAACATCTGGGGGGTACAATTGATAGTCATGATCAAACAAATGGGAAGGGTAATTGAGCCTGAAAATCTTCTAGAGGAATGACGCTTGATAGGTCAGTGTCACTTCAGGAAAATATCCCAATATAATATCTCTCCACTATGCTCAGTTAATATTTGGAGGGGATATCTCCTCGACCTTGTGTTGGACTCCTTTGTTATAGGAGCTTCCTGGATATACTTATATGACAGTTAGATTGGGACTCTCCCTAGATCATACTCCTATGCTTGTTTTATGGCCTTGGATAAATTAACCCTCCAACCTAGACCAAGGCCATAACCCTAAACATGTTTGTGAGCCCTAGAAACAAATTCTAGTACATTTTAAGTTTAGCATTTGTTTAAGAGGGTTTTTTTACTCAAAGGGTATGGAGGTGAAAATCATGTTGATTGAGACTCTTACAAAAATTAAACTTATAAGAACAATGACAAAGAAAATTTTACACCAATTCTTCATTATGGCCATCCTGGTCTTACCCATGGTTCTGCAAAATTATAAAGTCAATATTGTTCAGCTCAAAATTCAAGTTTCTCCTTTGATGCTTCACTCAGGCCCAAAATTCCCCCTTAATAGATTTCAAAAAATACTTTATTTATGCACCATTCAATAGCTCTCAAAACCAGGGGCTAAACCTCCCATAGGATCTTGACTATGACCACATGCTTATATACTGAAACACTTTACCTTTGGTGCGTACTTCATTTGTCCTCAACATGTGTCCATAGAATCCAATTTGGCACTTAACCTTTTCCCTTGTGAGCTTATTGGACTCTTCAACTTCCTATCCCTTTCATTGATCGTCAACAATATGGATGATCCTAACTACACCTTGGACTATTCCAGACTTAAATCCTCATTGCCCTTATTTCCTTTGTTCGGAGTTCATCTATCAGACTTCCCCAAGTATCTACACTTCGAAATGATAGCTATGAAAGATATCGATATCCTTGTTATACTCTTAGCCTATAAAAAATATATACTGTTGATATTTATGGATGTAATGATCACAGATCACCACCCATATTTCACTACGCCACACATATTCCCAATACTCACATGTGGATGCCACGTGTCACACTACCATTCATATACTTAACTTCCACATGTTGATTGATCATTAATCCATGTCACTTCTACATGTCCACTCCTCATTCATTTATTCCACATTTAAGCTATGTTAGTTGCTACATGACACTATAGTGACCTACCATGTGTCTCATCCTAAGACATCGATCTATCTAACCCCGATTATAATTGAGTCATTGATTGACATTACTCTATCATATTTCTTTCTTCTAATTGAATCGGATAAGTATATTCCAAACACCAAGAATCTTTCGCAACGTGTTTCTACCTTATAATTGATTTGTATCATCCTGAATAGATATCCATCATTCATCACTGTCCTTATATAAGATTTACACTAGCTACTTGAAACTGATGGTCCTTCACTGAGAGACAATAATACATCATCATGTGTCCTTTCCTTAACCCTTGATCAAAATTATTCTGAAATAATCCCTATCGTCTATCTGAGCTTACTCTTTTGTTGTATTCCTCCGATCATACACTCTGATATCCCTATTTGGATGGAAAAACGTCCATTTCCACCTATCAATTATGTAGTGCCATCCCATATGACTTTGAACACATATGGACTATTGATTTTTCTTTCTTCATAGGACTCCTTTTTTCTAACATATTCTTATAACCCCGAAGGCTTAAATTTGACAACCACTCAGACTCCACAATGCGTCTAAGTAAGTCACCTCTACCCTACCATTCAATACCTCACCAAGATTCCTCCTAATATATATCCTTTTGGTATTACAAGTTATCTCCATTATAACCCTTTGACAACTCCTCCACTCTTCTCTGACTTTTCACCTACTCACTTTCTTCTAAGAACTCCTCTTGTCCTCTCTACTTACTTCTAATCTCTAGCTAGAATTAATTACAACATTTGTTGCTCCAAGTTTCTTGTTTTGAGAAAGATTACCCTGCATACAACCTAAGCTCCCCTTTGGACCAAGACTCTTATATTTGGTCCAAATAAAAAATATAACAAGTGGTTACAACTTTCCCTATAGATCTAACTATATCAATCAACCAAGAGAGAAGAAGAATGATGTGGTGTACCTTGTTGCAATGTTCATCCTTGTTGATCCAATCCACAGGCTTGATATCCAAGCTCCTCAATGAAAATGAAACCATGCAAAGACTAGAAAAGGAACTCTTCTTCCTACTCTAGATGATTATATAAAGAAAATATATATGAAGGATGAAATGACAATAAACAAGCCAATGTATAAAAGCATGAACTAGAAGGGAATACGCCAAGTTGATATTAATTTGGAAATCCAAAAGGAGACACTTAAAAATAATTCTTGATGATGCAACACTTATCCAATCTCTCGTCATCCATACCTTGCATGAATATTGACATCAAAATGTAGATGTTTCTCCCAGGATCAAAGGTTTGATACTTGTATTCTTCCCCCCTTCACCTTGGAAATACCCTCAATATATAGGCTTGAGAGGCACAACCACCATGATAAAATGGAATATATGGTTGAGGATATGTATCCTTAAGGTTTGTATCATATCCTAATATGAATCCATAAAGTATTATTAAACCACAACAACCTCATCCAATTTAGAGCTAACCCTTAGAAACAGGTGGGAGATCCCATGATTCCCCGTAACAAGATTAGTGCTCCGCCAGAGTTGAACAGAAGGCACCATCCTATAAAATGGCACTCCCCTAACATGGAAAGGGAGTTCCATTCCATGAAGTGGCACTCCCCTAGCATGGCCAGGGGTTTACACCCTTCATAAATTCCCAAACATTGGTTGATTTTCAAAGAAAAAGGTGTGTTATGACTATCAAATGATGGGGCTTCTTCTTCCAACATGAATTAGGGATTGTGAAAACTTTTTTCATGGTGTCGAGGGGTTGCAACACTCATAAAAGTGAAAGAAACACTTGGTAAGGTGCATACAACACTTTTGACAGTGCATGTGACACTTAACAAGGTTTATATGTCACTTTGTCACACTTGCGACACTCAGGGTGCAAAAATCAAGTGTGAAATTTTGGTGTGTAATAGATTCCCCCTAAAGTGTGAGGTCATAAGAGAAACTCATGGCCGAAACACTTTACAAATTATTCAATGAAAGGGTGTTGGAGTAGGAGAAACTGACAAAAGATGCAAACAATCATCAATCAGTATACAGGTATGTTCCATTTCTGAGGCAGACATACCTATGCTTGGAATACAATATGAATCAAAGCACAACCTCCAACCAATGCACTGTAGATCCATGAAAATACTGACTAAGGATATTCCCACCAATGATACAATGTGGATCTATAATTCCATTACATGAACTGATCACTACCACGAAAATACATAGTGGAGCTACAAGAAAAAAAAACATAGCCATGGCTCAATACAATGTGGATCTATGTGACATTATATATATATATATATATATATATATATATATCAGTAAGATTTCCAACATGGTGATTGTATTGAAATGTTTTACATGCTCAAATTATCTCCATCACAACCTAGGAAAATCACATGTTAGAGTGACCGCCCAACCCAGGGTCTTCATCCCGATCCTGATGCAATACAAATCTAGTCATGTGAATATATGATTTGATCTCGAAGATGGAGGAAACCACTTGATTAATGGTCATTGAAGTAAACCATTAACAAGTGCAAGGTAAATCACCAATGATGTCAATGAATTCCAAGGTACCCTAGCACATTCCAACAAATGTGAACAAATGATTTGAATTTGAAAGTTCATGGAATCATCTGATTAGAGGTGAGTGATGTAAATCTACTATCAGAAGCAAGGAAGCCTACCATTGAGGCATGCAGGTCCCAAGGTACTAACTGGTTTCTAAGACTAATTCTTGGATAATGTGTTGATATTGACAGGAAAATACTCATTGAAGGAGGGCCTTGATGTATCCCCAATCATTGACACAAAAATAACATAGGAACATGATGTAAGATGATGGATTGAATGAGTACGGACTGACACATTAAATGGAAACTGGTACTACTTCTGATGGATGGTTTGAAGTGAAACTTCCCTTGAACATGACGAGACATGACAGGTGACTTGGAAGCATTGACTCGACAGATACCAAGAACATAATGTGATAGAAATAAGATCACTCTTCGAATGGAATGAAAATGCATAACAAAACATGGAATTGGTATGAATTAGAGACAAGCAAATTACCCAATTGTAAGACAAGATGCAAGCATGTGTCATGTTTAAGAGTAACAATAGATACCATAAAG
The DNA here is from genome assembly GCA_000966675.3 of Picea glauca. Taxonomy (NCBI): domain Eukaryota; kingdom Viridiplantae; phylum Streptophyta; class Pinopsida; order Pinales; family Pinaceae; genus Picea; species Picea glauca. The sequence goes on along the minus strand of JZKD02S1607681.1, from coordinate 726,496 downwards.
GATTCCAAAAAACTTGACCGACATCCTTCAATTCCCCCCCCATCCAGATAGATGAATAGATATTTCTTTCTTAATGATCTCGAGGAGGAAAATAGATGCTTGGTAAAGCTCATCCTTTAGATGAGTCCATCATCATGTGTCTAACAAACTTGGGGAAGGAGGGGTTTCTCCCCATATGGATCCTGTAGATTGGACTCAGATAGGTCCTCTGATGCATAGTTTTACGAGCCCAAATAAGGCAAAATCGGTGGTTTTTCACTTTTAGAGAGTCTGAAAAGAAATTAAATATGAATCCATGGATGACGTTTTCGTAAATTTAATTTCCCAATCCTGGAAAAAGAGTAAAACAATACTCTGGAGAACTCTTGTAATAATTCTTGATTAGTGTAGTCATTTTTCTTAATTAGTCTCATGAGGCCAAAAAAGTGATAAACTACCACTCGAAAGATTCCATTTCAAAACTTTTAATGAGTGTGAAAGGAAGAAAGATCACTCGAAATTTTTTTCATGTTTAGGGAGTCTGAAAAGAGCTTAAAGGAAACTCCAAAGAGTTCCTTTTTTGTATAGATTTTACTAGTCCAAAAAAGAGATAATAGTATACTCGACAACCTATTCTCATGTATTAATCAGCATGAGAAAAAACAAATATCGAGCTCAGAACTTCCCAACGTAATGTCGAAAGGTTTTGAATTGGACCCATGGATAGTTGGTACTTTTCCCCTAGTTGCATGATGGAAGCTAGTGGCTTTTCTCTAGCATGATGTGTAGAGAATAGAGACCTTCCTCCCCAAGCTTCATTTAATCCACCAACTTGTTGGAAAAACAAGACCGTGGAGAAATAAAATAAAACAAATGCAGAAACAAAACACAGAAGATACACAATACAATAGAGACACAGATTTATGTGGTTCACCCAATGTGGGCTACGTCCACCATAGAAATTGTCAGGTCCTTCCTTTATTATTATCCAACATATGAAGGGATACAACCTACAACAAACCCACTGTAACTTCCTCTTATTTCTCTCACAGTCTCCTATCTCAGAATACAATATTCGCCATCCAATCATAGCCGCATTACATTTCCCTCATAAAAGAGGGTTACCTTTTAGGGAGAAAAACCCTAACATAATCTCTACCATTATATCTGCGACCTTATAATGAACGATCCATATTTACAATGAAATTACAATATACATTTACAAGGCAATTTTCCTTCAGGGGATTTTCCCCCAAACCCCCACTGGGGGTCCACTTGCCCACAGACCCCCCAGTCGGGGGGATAGCCCCCCCAGACCCCACAGAGGGGGTATCCCCCCTCTGCACTCCCCCACATGGAAGAGTCTACATACTTCTGGGGTGTAAATACTTCATGGGGTATAAACACGACTGAAAGTAAAAGACCTCTGAATCAGGAAGATAATCAAGCTCCACAACCAACAATCTCCCACTTGGAGACT
>JZKD02S1607681.1:706123-718055 GCA_000966675.3 Picea glauca | reverse complement strand
CACCATGGACATAGACACAACCTAATGTTTTTCTATGGAAAACAAGCAACACATGCTAAAATCTCTAGGAACAAAACCAAACAAACAAACCTTTTCATAGTGAACGTGCTAATTGGTGATGAAATCCAACGTCGTAGGATCAATATCAAAAATGGGTTGAGACAGATCAGGTGTATCAGTTACGTTGGTGACCTATTTAATGGACTTACACCTTGGTGCAAGTTCTCTCACAGTCTATCTATGAGTTACCCTCTAAGGAGCCCGACTAAGTTTGACCAATGTTTGACCCAGGTACAACAAAGGCTTCCCTTCTTCGTCACCTTGTGTATGAACCCTAAGGATAAAGGCCACTAAGGTTACCAAATCACAGTCAGCCTTCGGGTGGGTACAATCGACAATCAGGATCGAACGTATGGGAAAGATATCAAGTCCAAAATTATTCTAGAGGATAGAAGACAAGACAACTGGTAAACTCTAGAGGATCTCGAATGGATTCGAGATTCATGAAGCACAAAGAAATAATGAAACTAGTGACACTTCAAGAAGAACCCCCAATATATGCTCTTTCCACTATGTTTTATTAAGCTTCATAGGGGTAATATATGTTGTTCTCCTGCACATGACCTCATGTTTAACCACTGTGCAAGAGGGGGGTCCTGGACATGCTTATATGAAAATTAGATCTTCTCTCCCTATCGCAAGATTCTATGTTTGTTTATGGATTTGGAAAGTTATTATCAAAACCAATTACAAAGCCCTACAATTAGCCTAATGTAGGTTTGTAGATCCATAGAAAGAAAAAATTATATATAGATTTTAATTAGCGCTTTGATTTTAGGATGTTGTTTACTCAAGGGTATGGAAGTGAAACTGATGATATTCGTGACTTCAACTCCAAAAGAGTGCAACAAAATGAGATGAAAAGTTTTTTTTCAATGAACTCTATCTATGGAAAGGAGAAGAGTATTTTTCCATTCTCAAATGCATAAACCCAATGCAATTTACCAAGTGTAAACTATGAACATGCACCACCCAAAACTTTGAATGCAATCAATTTTTATTCGTTTGATTATAAATGAAATGATCCTAAATCGAACGCAAGTTTTTTCTACTTCCTTATTTTCAATGCAAGAATCCAATTCAGATACAAAGGATTATGAAGTAAAAATATTAAACAATAAATGCACTCATAACTAATGAGAACTGAGAGAAAATAAGTGTGAAATAGCTCGCTCAATTAATAACTCAAAAAGTCAACAAGAAAGAAAAATGTTAGAATTCTTCCAACAAGAGCCCAAATAGTGAAAAAGAGAAAGAGACAATCACTCAACAATATTTAAAAAGGAGAAACAAGAAAAGGAATTCAAGCTATATTGTGGTAAGCAAAAGAATCTTAATCATTCAAAAGAGAGAGATGCTCTAAATAAGATTGAAAAGAAACTCAACAACAATCAAACCTTTGAGGACTCTTCCAACCATTTAGATAATTAATAACATCACAAGACAAAGAACAAACTAGTGAAAAGAAAGGTTAACAAATCTCACAACTTAGAAGAGTTTTTAAACATCGAAAAAAATGAGTGATAAGTATCAATTCTCAATCCAAACAAATTCGAAGACAATGTACGAGCCACTAGGAAACAATCCCTTCAAAATCAGACTGAGAAAATTAGGGAAGAAAGAGGAAAAAAAAACTAAAAGAGAAGATGAAGGATATGGTTGAGGATATGGCTCTTTAATTTTTGGATAATATCCTAATACGAAGCCATAAGATAGTATTCAACCACAACAACCTCATCCAAGTCAGAGCTAACACTTAGAAAGAGGTGGGAGATCCCATGATTCCCTCTAACAAGATTGGTGCTCCCCAAGAGTTGAACAAAGGGAACCATCCTATAAAGTGGTGATCTCCTAACATTGAAAGGGGGTGTCATTCAATGAAGTGGTGCTCCCCCATAATGTCCAGGAGGCACCACCTTTCATAAATGCCCCAAAAATGGTCGATTTTCCAAGAAAAAGGTGTATTTCGACCTTCAAATGATGGGGCTTCTTATTCCAACATGACTTATGGGTTGTGAGGACTTTTTTCATTGTGTCAATGGGTTGTGACACTTATCAAAGTGAATGCAACACTTTTTAAGGTGCATATGACACTTGCAATAGTGCATACAACACTTAACAAGGTGCATATGTCACTTTGCGACACCTGTGACACTTAGGGTGTGAAACTCAAGTGTGACATTATGGTGTGTAAGAGTTCTTCCACAATTTCTTTCACTAGAGATTTCTTCATGCCCTCTCCCACAACTCTACCAGAATTAAGGGTTGTCAATCCTTACCTTTCTCCCTTTTCTTCTATCTACATATACAAATCTTCATAAACAAAGTTTATTTTAAGATACCAACCATTACAGGTAATATCTATCCATGAGATCTTATCCTCCACATTTAATGCACTTGAATGGAAAACTTCATGCCCAATACTTTTGTAGTCCTCTCATGTAATCCTCCATACATGTTGTCTCTGAATCAAATCATATTCTCTGCTTCTATATCTACAATTCAAAATTCCATATTTATCCATCCAATCTCAAAGAAAAATTACTCGTTGATACCAAAATCGATGACCATCCTGGTCTTACCCACAATTTTGTAGAAATTTAAAGTCAATTTTGTTCATCTCAGAATTTGAGATACTCCTTTGATGGTTCACTCAGGCCCAAAATTCCTCCTTAACAGAGTTCAAAAGTTATTTTGTTTACTAACCATTCAATAGAGCTCCGAACTGGGAGCTAAACCTCCCATCGGATCTCGACTATGACCACGAGATTATATACTGAAGTAATTTACCTTTGGTGTGTACTTCATCTGTCCTCGGGATATTTCCATAGTCTCCATTTTGGCACTTAATGTTTTCCCTTGCATTCTTATTTCACTCTTCAAATTCCTATCCCTATTGTTTATTTTCAATAGGATCGACGATACTCAATGCACCTTAGACTGTTCTAGCCTTCAATCCTCATCATTGATTTCTCCTAATCAGACAATTTAGATGTACCCTTCTTTCCTTTTTTAGGAGTTTCTTTATAGGACTTCCCCAAGTCACTGCACTTTGAAATTATATTTTTAACATCCCCATTATAATCCCCATTTTCATTAATTCTTATGTAGATATAATATGTGGCTACAACCAAACAATGTAATATGTGAATTGTATTTCAATGTTTTAATAATAAAATGTGATGCCAACTACCAAGGGAACATGGACAAGAGATGGAGGATGAATTAATCCACAAGAAAGGGGAGTGTCTAGGATAATGGCCAAGAGGAGTCCAAGGGGGGAATTACCCATGTTTATGGATTTAACCCATTTTCCTAAATCTTATATTGTATATGAACCTTCCCATTTTTTATTGTGTTTCCAAATTGAATCATTGAATACATGTAAAAGGGTGGGTATGAGTGGTTAAATCCCAAAGTTATTGGGAACATAGGGGTTGAGTAAAATTATCTTGGGGAAGAGTGTGAGTCAATAAAGGAATCAAAAGAGATTAATTTTGTATGGGTTGAGACAGAAGTAACAATAGTTCGAGAAGTTTGGGTACTTAGTCAAGTTTGGGCATCGGAATAGAGTTTGGAGTAGGTGCATCGATAGGAGGGAAAAACATGGATTGTAATTGGATAGAATTGGATATGGATAATTGAAGGGCCAGATTGTCAGGCTAGAAGAGTTAAATCATACATGATTTGCACTAAAACGACAAGTGTTGTTGTTGGTTTACTGATATTTTTCCTAGCAACAGTTTCCCTCGAGTTCCCAGCTAAGATATTCCTATCTACCTGTGCTAGAGACACCCTGAGAAATGAATGGAACGATCGCTAGGTTATACTTCATAAATGGATGGTACATCCCTTGGGTTAACCCTGATAAATAGATGGTACATCTCTTTGGTTATACCTGATAAATGAATGGTACATACCTTGGGTTATCCTCAATAAAGGGATGTTACATCCCTTGGGTTATCCCTGATAAATGAATGGTGCATTCCTTGGGTTGGCAAGGTTAAGAGGAAGACAGATGGTGGAAAAGTCGGGATAGATGTAGGAGAATATAAGTTGGGTTGAAAGAATTATGAGATGTGAGTGCCCTATGAGAGACCACCCTCTTTTCTAGATTTCTAGCCTCAACTTGGGGGTGAATGGTTGTTGAGATTTGGAAGAGTCAGTCTATGGTTGGTTGGAGTGTCCATCCCAAACAACTGGTTGCACGATTATTGTTTAAGTGTTTTATCTTGTACTGAGTTATAGACATATGCTATTGTTGTGCATGAACTCTGCACAAATGAGAATGATTTATATGTTATTGTAATGAACGATTTAGTTGTATCTCATGTTGATTATTAGAATACTTCATATGCATATGTTTTATGGTTATTGTTGTAGCTAAATATGTTATAAATTGTAGTTGTAGGCTATTTGTAGGCTATGGGAAAATGGATAACAACAAAATAATGGATTTGATTAGAAGAATTTTTGTGTTATGTGTATTCCGCACATTTTTTTTCCTAGTTGGAGGCTAGGTACATTACTAAAATGGTATCAGAGATGATAAAGATACTTTTTTTTCGTGACATGACGCAACTTTGGTGGCTGGGTATGTTACAAAGTGGTATAAGAGCCCAGTTTTTCAACACTAAGCCTGCATGAGCCACTTACTAGAGAACATAAGTGAAATTACAGAGTTGCAAGAGAACTATCTGACAGAGGGAGAGTTCATTTGTAAATCATTTTACAAAATTTTTACGGTGTTCAGTGGTAAAATTGGATGAAATTGAGCAAAATCCCTAAGCTCCTGCGACTAATAATGGTTATTTTGAAGTGAAAGAGTCAAATTTGAAAAGAAATGAACAGATTTTTATGTACAGGGCTTGATTTGGTTGTATTGAGCTTATTTTCATATCTCTATTGGTGAACCAAGAAGGAATTTTAATTTTGGGAAACTTTTACCAATTTTGGAATTTTGGAAAATAGGCGAAATTGGAAAAATTTCAGTATTTTTCCATACATTGATATCAACATGACATGGGAGGAGACACATGTCAATTGATGTGGAGACATGTGACATGTACTTTCATGGTGGCAGGAAAACAGAGGAAGGGAGTTAGAAAAATAGTTAAGTGTTGGGACTTATTATGATTATGTGAGTCCGCAAGTCCGCAAAGGTAAAAATGGCTAAGTGTTGGGACTTATTATGAGTTCATGAGTCCGCAAGTTTGTGATTCTGTGATTCTAAAAGGGTAAAAATGGCTAAGTGTTGGTACTTATTATGATTCCATGAGTCTGGGAGTCTACAAAGGTAAAAATGGCTAAGTGTTGTAACTTATTATGATTTCATGAGTCTACAAGTCTGCAAAGGTAAAACCGACTAAGTGTCGTACTTATTATGAGTCCGTGAGTCCATGGGTCCATGAGTCTGTGAGTCCACAAAGGTAAAAGTGGCCAAGTGTTGGACTTATTATGATTCAATGAGTCTGTGAGTCCATACAAATAAGTGTTGGACTTATTATGAGTCTGTGAGTCTGTGAGTCCGCAAAGTTAGAAAAATGGCTAAGTGTTGGACTAATTATGATTCTGTGAGTCTACAAGTCCGTATGTATGAACAGAAAAATAATCTAAGTGTTTATACTTTTTGAATATACTTATGAAAGGAATAATTGTGTTCATGACTTCACAGGTCCGCAAGTCTATGAGTCTGAATAGATGGAAAAATAATCTAAGTGTTTTGGATAGACTTATGAAAGGAATAAATGTGCTTTCATGAGTCTGTAATATTGTGATCCCGTGACTCCATGAGTCTGAATAGATGGAAAAACAATCTTATTGTTGATGCTTTTCAGATGGACTTATGAAAGGAAGAATTATCCTTTTGTGAGTCTGCAAGTGTGCGAGTTCATGAGTCCGTGAGTTTGAATAGATGGAAAAATAATCTAAGTGTTGAAAAATTTCGGGAGAACTCATGAAAGAAAGAATTATGATACATTATCGGAACACAATTGTACATAATTTCATGGATATTGTTAATTATTTTATCCTAAAAAATTTTGTTGGCTACAAATCTTGTAGAAATAGAGGTACAGAAAGAAACTTAGTTCTTATATGAGGACTACAGTCATGGAAGATGATCAAAGGTCTTACATCCATCAAGAAGAGTTTATATGTCAGCATATTAGCATGGGGAATGTTGAAATAGATTCAAATGGAAGAAGATATAGGAAATATCATGTCACTATGAGAATTTTGCATAGGGAAGTAAAAATATACAGGGCCTATAATGAAAGGTTTATGAAGGCTCAGGAAGATATACTTTAGATCTAGAACATGTTGCATAACCAAGTTAACAAATATTCTGGCACCAAGAAAACAACTAGTGCTAGAAAAGTATCAACATATAGATCTCACATCAAAAGGGATGATCATGGAAATGATAGGTAGTCAAGAAGCATTAGTAGTCTCCACCCTTCTCTAAGGAATTCCACTAGAAGAACTCATGAAATTTCAGGACTAGGAAGCATCCCAAGCATGTCTCCTATTTGAAAGCAAACAACAATGCCTAAGGAAGAAACATTGCAATGTGAACTCAGGAAAATAAGGCCACCTACTTTCAATGGTGAACATATGAAAGGAGAAGAGGAAAAGGATTGTCTGTTCGAAATGAAGATCTGCATGACTATCCACTTAGGGTATAAGCTAGGATTTCCACCTACCACTTGCAAGGTGAGGCATCCATGTGGTGGGATCAAATTAATAAAGCCAAAAACCTCGATGAGAATATGATCTCATGGAGGCATTTCAAAGGATATTTCCAAGAGAATAATTTTTTCGAGCATTACTATGAGAGAAATATAAAAGAGTTCTTTGAAATCAAGTTGGAAATCATGAAAATGGAGGAATTTGAGAAGTGGTTATTTGAATTGTTGAAGTATGTTGACTTCATCAAGGATTAGAAGGTTAAAATCCAAAGGCTTATATGTGGGTTACCCTCCTTATATAGTGATAAGATTTAATATCACAACCCCAAGACCTTGGAGGAAGCCAGAAGTTGAGCAAGGAACCTTTATGAGAAAATAAAACGAAGGCGAGTGTTCCAAAAGACTTGGAATGATAAGATGAAAGAGAAAAATTATCAAAGGAAGAAAGGTTTTAAGCCATCGTTTTTCATAAATAACTCCCAAGCAAGTCACCAAGCCCCGGAAGCCTAAAATGATCAAAATAATGCATATTCATTTGGGAAAAGGCCAAGGTAGCATCATGTTCAATGTTTGGGATGTGGGGAGAATCACTTATCTAAGGACTTCCCTCATAAAGGAGAAGGAATTGGGACTATCCACAACATTCAGGAGGATGAAACAATGAGAGACATCAAAGGAAGTAGGCCAAGTATTTATGCGGTCTTGGACAGCAAGTAGGAAGAATATCAATCCCCTATGACCAAAGTGGAAGGTAAGATTGATAACCATCCCATAACAATTTTAATTGATTCCATAGCTAGCCATAGTTACATAAATTCTAACATTGTTGAAAGATTTCACTTGCAAAGGAGTAAGCATAAGAAATCTTGGTTAGTTCAATTATCCATGAGATCCAAGAGAAAGATCAATTAGTTGGTTAAATATTGTCAAATAGACATGAATGGAATAAAAACGAAGGTAGATGTAAACATAATACCATTGGGTTCATATGACTATATAATCAACATGGATTGGTTGGAAAAGTATCATGTTGTCCTTGACTATTACAAAAAGATAATCACATGTCTCAATGAAGAAGGTTAGTAAGGAAAGATTCAAGGCATTCCAAGATCTATAGTTGTTAGAGAGATTTCAACTATGCAGTTAAAGAATATATTTAGGAAGGGATGTCAGGTGTTTTCATCCCATATGGAGGAGGAAACCAAAGATAAAGTATCAAGCATTGAATACCATCCAGTCTTGAGGTATTTTGAATATTTTTTTAGGGAAATCCCATGATTTACACCAAAGAGAGGAATTGATTTCTCTATTGATTTGGTGCAGGGATTTTCCCCGGTGTCTAAGACACCATACATAATGGGTACACTATAATTGAAGGAGTTGCAGATGCAACTAGAAGAGTTGTTAAAAAAGGGGTATATATTCTCATGTGTCTCACCTTGGGGAGCCCCATTTCTTTTTGTGAAGAATAACCATGGAAGTTGGAAGCTTAAGGATATGTATTGATTTGAAGAAATTTATTGAGGTTACAATAAAGAATAAGTATACTTTACCCAGAATTGTTGATTTGTTTGATCACCTGAAAGGTCCAAGAATATTTTCAAATATTGAATTGAGATCAGACTATCATCAAGTAAGGATAAGGGTAGAAGATATTAGTAAGACAACATTCATAAAACGATATGGGCATTATGAACTCATATTAATTTCATTTGGACAATCAAATTCCCCAATAGTTTTTAGGTGTTTGATGTATGGAGTGTTCAAGAATACCTAGACAAGTTTTTGATTGTGTTATTAGATGATATACTTTTCTACTCCAAATCAGAAGAGGAACATGAGAAACATTTAAGAATGGTGTTGAAATTTTTGAGAGAGCATATATTATATGGTAAGCAAAGTAAGTGCATCTTTTATCAAAAGAAGATTCACAACTTGGGGCATATAATATCAGAAGCAAGGATAGAAGTGGATCCTAAGAAGATAGAGGCCATTAGAGGATGGCCAGTGTCCAAGAATGTGAAAGAGGTCAGATCATTAATGCGTCTTTCTAGTTATTACCTAATATTCCTAAAAGTTTTTTCAAAGATTACAAGTCGAATAACTTCTTCGCAAAATAAGGGTTTGAAGTTTGAATGGAATTCCAAGTGTGAAGAGATTTTTCAACAATTGAAAACAATATCGACAAGTACTCCAACATTGAATATTGTAGATCCAAACAAAGATTTTGTTGTGTGCACCAATGCATGCAAGGAAGGGATTGTTGGAGTCCTTAGTGAAAAGGATCATGTGGTATGTTATGAGTCCCGAAAATTAAAAGAGCATGAGAGTAATTATGATACCCATCACTTGTCGTTAGCAACGATCGTACATGGATTGAAAATGTGGAGGCATTACCTTGTGGTTAAGAAATTAGAGCTAAGGATAGATCATTGTGGTTTGAAGAATTTGTTTGGAAAACCAACACTAAATGCTAGGCAAATGAGATGGTTGGAATTTCCGAGTGAATATGAATTTGAAATTAAGCACATAAAGGGAAAGGAAAATAAAGTAGTCGATCCACTCATCAGAAAATCTAATGAAGTGCATATTGCATGCATTATCATGTATAGGACATATCTGAAAGACGAATTTATTGCAACAACAAATTCAGATAAGAATTATTTAAAAATAAAAGGAACATTACAACAAGGTAATTTTCAATAGAAATTAAATTATTACGAGCTTAAAGAAGTTGGAACTCTCATGTACAAAGGTAAGGTGTATGCGTTGAATTCTATTGAGATGAAAAATGCAGTGTTGTAAGAGATGGATAATGTGCCAAATCCAGGGAACCCAGGATATCAAATAACAAATGCATCAGTAAGAAGCCAATATTTTTGTCCAGGAATGAAGAAAGAAGTGGCTAATCACATAGCCAAATGTATGGAACTCCAAAAAGAAAAGACAAAACATAGACACCCAATAGGTTTTCTACAGCCATTTCTCATTCTACAATGGAAGTGGGAAGTTGTCTCTGTTGATTTTATTACTAAGTTGCCTAGAATAGTGAAGCAACATGATTCCATCATGGTGGTGGTGGATAAATTGAGTAAAGAAACACATTTTATTCCAACAAAAACTAGACACAAGGAAGTAAATATTGTAGATATTTATTTGAGAGAAGTTGTTAGGGTTTTTTGGAGTGCCTAAGGAAATAATTTCAGACAGAGATACAAGGTTTACTTCCAATTTTTGGAAGGGTTTTTTCAAGGGCTTTGGGAAAAATTTAAATATTAGTTCCATGTATCATCCAGAGTTAGATGGGAAAATAGAAAGGAATAACAAAATAGTTGAGGACATGCTTAGAATGTGTGTGATGGATCAACCATCGAAGTGGGAAGATTATATCCATTTAGTTGAATTTTCCTACAAAGATGGGTATCACACCTCGTTAAAAATGATTTCATTTGAGACATTGTATGGAAGGAAATGTAACACACCAGTGAGTTGGGATAATCCAACAGTCAAAACAATTGTTTGGCCATAATTGTTAAAATAAATGGAAGATCATATGGAACGAATAAAGAAGAATTTCAAGGCTATCTAGGATAGGCAGAAAATTTATGAAGATAGGAACGACGTTTTCATAGATTTCAAAGTGGTATAACATGTGTTTTTAAAGGTAAAGGAAAATAGAAGTTCGATAATATTAGGAATATTTCCAAAGTCGGTAGCAAGATATTGTGATCCTTTTGAAATATTAGAAAAGATAGGATCAATTTCATACATGTTATATTTGACTACATCCATGGGAGTGTGTAATTTATTTCATGTATAATTACTTAAAAAGTATGTACATGATGTTAATCATGTCATTGATTGGAAACTGATCCAGCTGGAGCATGAAGGGGATTTTCGGGTGGAACTAGTACACATCCTGGATCAAAAATTCAAAGTGATCAGGAACAAATCCATATGGTTTCTAAAGGTTCAATGGACCTCCTATGGTCTTGAATATGCTGCATGGGAGAATGAAGAAAACATGTTGGTAGAATACCCATAAATTATTGGCAGTTTTGAAGAAGACAGCTTGAAAAGCTCTATTTTGAGAAACTAGGGTTGCAAAACCACATCTCATAGTCCTGGCCAACTACACTGGGGATATTGATAATTGAATGGAACATTCCTTGGTTTATCTCTGATAAAAAGATGGTATATCCCTTGGGAATCCCCGATAAATGAATGGTGCATTCCTTGGGTCGATGAGTTGAGAGGAACATGAGATTTTGATTGGAGTTGTTGTTGGAGTTGTTAAACTGTAGAAATTTTATTTCCAAGTATTGTGATGTAAATTTGCATACGTGTATATCATCATAGAGTGCGCCGAGGAAATTGCTCAATTTTAGTGGAGGGGGAATGTAACCTCCCCATTATAATCCCCAATTTGATTAACACTTGTGTAGATATAATATGTGGCTATGACGGAGCGATGTAATATGCGAATTGTATTTCAATGTTTTAATAATAAAATATGATGTCAGTTGCTAAGGGAACATGGATAAGAAATGGGGGTTTAATAAATCCAAAAGAGAGGGAAGTATCTAGGATAATGGCCAATAAGGGTCCAAGGGGGGAATCGCCCATGTTTATGGATTTAACTCATTTTCCTAAATATTCTATTGCATATGAACCTTCCGATTTATTATTGAGTGTTTTCAAAGATAATAATTGAATACATGTAAGAGGTTGGGTGTGAGTGGTCACATCCCGAAGTTATTGGGCACATGGGGGTTGAGTATAATCATCTCGGGGAAGAGTGTGAGTCAATAAAGAAAGAAAAAGAGAGGAATTTCGTATGGGTTGAGACAAAAGTAACAATAGTTCGAATAGTTTGGTAAGTTAGTCAAGTTTGGGCATCGAAATATAGTTTGGAGCAGGTGAAGCCATATGATGGAAAAGTATGGAGTGTAATTGGAGAAAATTGGATATGGAGAACTGAAGAGGTTGGTTTTCAGGCCAGAAGAGTAAACTCCTGCATGATTTTCCCTAAAACAACAAGTGTTGTTGTTGGTTTTTTAACAGTTTTCCTAGCAATAGTTTCCCTTGAGTTCCCAGTTGAGATATTCCTAGCTACCTAATCTAGAGAGACCTTGATAAACGAATGTAACATTCCTTAGGTTATCCTTAATAAATGGATGGTA
>JZKD02S1607681.1:667953-678466 GCA_000966675.3 Picea glauca | reverse complement strand
CGTCTATGCAATTAGGGTTTTGCACCATTTGTCAAACTTCTAGAGAAACGCTTTCTCCATATTATCATTGGTCCAGCAATCGTATACGGAATTAGGGTTTTGCACCATTTGTCAAACTTCTAGAGAAACGATTTCGGCATATTATCAATGGTCCATCGAATTAGGATTTCACTATAGGTGACCAAAATACTATCCCACCTAACATGTGCTTTCAGACTTTGGAAATGGGGTTTTGATTTTTTCTGTGAAATTATTTCGTGTGTGATGTCCGAATCACTTCGTATGTGGTTTGGGAGTTGCATACATGCTTAATAATTTGGAGCATCATACTGGTCTACCTATTTAGGATTTCACTCGTAGTGGTTAAAAGGATCATATCGACTCCCCGAATCACTTTTCATATAGTTGAGTTGTGTTGATTAAGGTAGGGATTTCAAAACTGAACACTTTATTTTTCATATCTTTGAGTTTTATATCTCAAAACTGAATAGTTTATCAAATTTGATGGTTCTGAAAGTTTCAATATCGATTTGGAAAGAATGTTTGAACTAATTATGTTTTGAAAACTTCACTACTCAAAAATGTTTCAATTAAGAATATTGAAGGATATCAACTAGTTAAAAGAATTTTTAACCGTGTTTGACAGAAGTGCCTCGACTCACGAAGCTTTATAAATCATCTCCCATGTGATTTGAGAACATTCGACATGTAGTTTGGGAGTTTCACCAAATCACGATTTGAGAACATTTGTGCTTGTACTCACGAAGCTTTCTAAATCATCTCCCATATGATTTGAGAACATTTGACATGTAGTTTGGGAGTTTCACCAAATCACCTCTCATGTGGTTTGGAGCATTGACTATGTAGTTTAGAAGTTCTACATTGGCATTGGCACTTACTAATAATGGTTGGATTACACATAACACTTTCGAAATCACATTTTATGTGGTTTCGTATTTAATTTACATCGAAATTTTGGTTATTATAGTGCTTTACCTGTTTAGGATTTTTGTGAGAGAGGTTCCATGGGCCTTCACCTTTAGTTTGGTTGGCCACTTACACATGGTTGAAAAATATTAACATTAAATGACTATAAGCTTAATTTATCTTTTTAATTTAGATTATTAATTGACACTTAATAAAATGTTGAGATTTGATCAACAATCATATATTTATATGTTCATTTAGTGTGTAGTTTTGTTATTCAATTTTTCATTTGTTATTTATTTTCATGATTTTTAACTACAAAATTTAAAATAGGGTTTTTATTAAACACTAAGTCTCTTTACAATCACAATATGGAGTTCATATGTGATCTATACACACTTCCAAATCAATAAAAGAATGGAAGTCCTAGTTTAAAGAGGCTAGAGATTCACTCCCATAATGCATGTGGGATTTACTCACATTTAGGGTTTGTGAGTAAATAATGATAAGTACATAATATATTGATGCTTCATTATATGTACCATATGTCTAATGGATAATGATCATAACATAATCATACTAACATCATACATACACTTGCAAATGTAGCCACAAGACATCATTTCATCATTCATCATAACATTCTCCCCTAATGATGACTATGTGAATATGTACAAACAAGGGAAGGATGTCATAAGACTAGCATTCCACCTTGATGATAATTTCCCTCATCCCGAATAACTTCTAAAGATGCACAAATTTCACTTCTAGCGAGGACTTGGTGAGGATATCAACATCCCGTTGTTAGTGGGACAATAACTCAAATAGATAACATTATCGACAACCATCCCTCAAAGATAACCTTGTCAATATCAATGTGTTTGGTTTTGTAATGATACACTAAATTGCATGGAAGATTAATAGTACTTTTATTTTCATAGCTCAACTCATTTGGTATGTTCTACATCATCCCAAGCTCAATAAGAACATTTCGAAGACACATATCTTCATTTGTGGCTTTCTTAGCTATCATGTACTTTTCTTCAAAAGAACAAAGAGATGGGTGAGTGCACAAAGTTGGTGGAATATTTAGATTGAATCCAACTTCTAACAAATCCACTCGTGTTATGGTATTCTTTGTCTGCAAAAACAAGGCTCATGGAGTTCTAATAAATCACAAGCAAGTTAGGTAAAAAAAATTGTGTGTTTTACCTCACCAAAAAGAGTGCACATTTTTTCTTAAATATAATTATTTTACTTCACCAAGATGAAAATAAGTTTTTCTTAAATACAATTATTTTTAATTCACCAAAATGCATAAAGATTTTTCTTACATAAGAAAAACACGTCTTCCACATCACATGCATGTTCTTGAAATATATATATCTGCATACTTGTTAATAACTTGAAATGGAATATTGAAAGAATAGATAGATGTTTTTGATGTGTTGTTGAAATGAGATATTGGAGTGGTGTAAATCCATGTAAGGTTCAAAATTTGAACTATTTTAGTGTGTACTAAACCGAAAATGAAAATGAGTAAACCTAGTGGTGATGAGTAAGTCAATGAATATAAATATGGTGCTATTGGGGCCATTCTAGGCATGCGTCACTAAAAAAAGACCTATTCCTTTATTTACCCTTGGACACAACTAGATATGAAATGCATTGTTCCTAGAGTGCCTTGATACCCATTCACTTAGTATGCCATGAGTGAGATAACAATGTTTCACACTATCAACAACATCAAATGTGTTAAAAGTTTGTTGGGAAAGTTTATTCAACAAGGAGGGAACCTCACACTTTTTTCCTCTCTCTCACCTTGAATGGTGTGATGCAAAGAATATTTAGATATCTCACACACAAATTTTAATCATTTTCACTTTCTATGGATGGGTTTCATTACATAGAGTATAGATCAAGTCTAAAACATGATGTTTGTTAGGGACCTAACCTCCTTAACCCCTCACATAGGTATAATAATATATTTTCCATGTAATAAATATTGACATTAGTTTATAAGGACTATTTAATAAGTGTGAACAATACAATGTAAGAAAACCTAATAGAAGCTTCTTCTTCTTCTAGACACATCTTCCCCTAGAATTTTCTTTAAAATATAGAATTAGTATAAATAAGACTATGAAGCATGATAAATTTTTGTCTTGAGAATTATTGTAATAGAGTTATGCTCTGCTGGGGATTTCCCCCTCGAAGAGGCAAGTGAACATTGCTTTATTTGAATAAAAGTATCATTTATGGTGTTGCTCTTCTCAATATTATGTTGTTTCATTGATATCTATTGAATATTCATGTATTTTCATATTATATTACATCTAGTACCTTACAAGTTGTATCAGAGAACTTTCCTTGGCAAGAATTGTGGACAAAATTCTTTTCGGGGTAGAGACATGTTTCGACATCTTTAAAGTATAGTGATATGTCGTTCAACACATATATCCATGGTTGGGGAAGCATACACATAGGAAATACAAGAAGTTTTTAAGATCACATTGTTGGACACCCTTGTAACCCCTATTGGTACCCCTTTGAGTTGCAACACATTAGAAAACACATGTATACACACTAGCCTAGGTATCCTGAAACCCACTATAGATCGGTTGTGTGACTGTTATAGTGCCATCGAGAACAACACTCAGGGAGGTAGTCTCTAATACCTGGGTAATCAGGTAGTATGACTAAGGGTACGGTCAATCCTCTTTAGTTGGTGCCATGAGATATTGAGCCAAGTCTTATTGTTTGACCCCACATGTATATCAGAGAGCTATAGTACAGGGAAAACCCTTGTCTGTAGGAACCTTGAAAAACCTTAATCCTTGGGACGAAAAACAGAAAAAACAAGGAAAAAACAAGATCTATTGTCGTGCAACCTTACCTCTTGCATTTTGTTGTGAAATTACTACACATTTCTTCCTGTTAAGAATTTGGGC
The DNA here is from genome assembly GCA_000966675.3 of Picea glauca. Taxonomy (NCBI): domain Eukaryota; kingdom Viridiplantae; phylum Streptophyta; class Pinopsida; order Pinales; family Pinaceae; genus Picea; species Picea glauca. The sequence continues at coordinate 674,588 of JZKD02S1607681.1, read as the reverse complement.
ATTTCTCCACTGTAGTATTATTCAGATCAAAGTATAACTCTGCAAGATTTAAAAAAAGTTATAGTGGTCCTGTCCACACCCTTATTTGGGACCTATACCATTGGATTCCTATCCTCACCCTGACCATGGTGGTACCTCTCATTATTAAACCTTTTTTTCAGTGGACCCGGCCCCCTTCCCAACACTCTTATTTGCAATCTATCCCATTGTATTTCCCGTTTCTCCTCGATTGTTGTGGTACATATCACTTATAAGTATTTATTTTTTGTGGTCCCACCCACCCATTTCCCCTTATTTGCACCCCTCCTATCCAAATGGCGAACACTCGCAACCAAGAACTACAAGTTTCCATCAACTAGAACAAGGAGAACATCCACCATGCAAATTATAATATTGCTTACATCAATTCCATATTTTCACAATTCCAAGAGCAAGTCTAGAAACAAATCGATGCCATGGATGCCAAATTCATGGGAGAATTTGATACCCTCAAATATGCTCTTAACTAGTTGTTGAACCTCTCCCATGGCCCTTCCTCCTCGGAACAACCTTCCCACTTAGATAGTGTTGAATCCTCCCATTCTATGGTATTTCAATCCAACTCATTTCATTGTGACCTTCATCTTCCGATATTTGAGATCAATAAATTTGATGGCTCATATCCCACCGGTTGGGTTACTCAAATGGAACATTATTTTTCTTTGCATGGAATTACTGATGAATTGTCCAAAATTCATTATGTTGTTCTCTGTCTAGATCATTAATGTTGGAAATGGTGGAAATGGCATAAAAATGCATTCCAGGGGTATGTTGCGTGGACCGAGTTCATTGTAGAGCTCTATAGACACTTTGAAAATGACACCCACTATTTAGGTCATTTGACCAGGTTGAAACAGTTGGGCACAATGGAATAATTTATATCTTTCTTTGAGAAGTTGGCCTTCAGAATGGAGGGCATGAAAAATGCCTTCTTCCAAGAATCCTTTATCAGTGACATAAAGGATGAAATATGAGCCGACGTCCTCGTGGCCCACCCTCATACTTGGTTGGAAGCTACTAAACATTCCAAACAAGAACAATTGGTTGTTTTTTACCACAACAAAAAACCCTCTTTTTTCCCTCGCCCTAGACCCACCAATCCTTCCCCCCTTCCAGTTCTCTCAAGGTCTAGAAATTAACTCAGACATAAATGGTTGAATGAAAACTCAAGGGTCTTTGTTATTATTTTGAGGAAAAATATTTTCCTGAGCACAAGTGTAAGGAAAAAAAGTTTTTATGGCCATTTCAGAGGATGTTGCTGAAGAGGAAGATGATTCTCCCTCTGTTGAAGAGCTACCTCATCCAGATGCTACTACCCTTCCTCTTAACCCACCATAATTTGAACCATTGATTTAACTACATGCCCTCATTGGCTTCTCTACTCCCCAAACCCTCAAGCTAATTGTCTATATTAAGAATACGAAAGTCATCATCTTTGTTGATAGTTGAAGAACCCATAATTTTATTCACCATCACATTGCCCACGAAATCAATTTTTATATTTGTGTTGTCAACAATTTTCAAATCATGATAGCCAATGGAGGTTCCACAAAATGTGGTGGACGTTGTGAAAATGTACGCCTACAAATTGGGTAGTACCACCTAGAATCTTGTATGTTTTCTATCGACATCTATAGTTGTGGCGTTGTTCTTAGTCATGAATGGTTAAAGACTTTGGGCCCCATTCATATGGATTTTAATGAATTAGCCATGCAATTCCAATAGGAGGGAGAACAATATCAGTTCCAAGGAATCATGACAGTGTCCCCTAAGATCATTAGTTCCTATTGAATGGAAACACTTCTCAAAAAATGTCATTTAGGTATTATTTCCCAACTCCATTCAACTCAAGCAGTTGAGACACCCTCTATGCATCTTGACATCCAATGTATCATATCAAAATACCCAGTTGTTTTTCCACTCCCTAGGGACTTCCTCCTTCCTGTGGTGTTCATGATCATTTGATTCCACTTGTCCTAGGAAGCCTTCATCCCAATGTTTTCCCCTAGTGTCATCCCTTTGCCCAAAAGAATGAAATTGAGAAAATCATTCAAGATTGCTCGAAGTGGGTGTTATCCATCCTAGTACCAACCCATACTCTTCTGTTATTTTCATGGTACTCAAGAAATAAGGCACTTAGTGCATGTGTCCAGACTTTCGCACCCTCAATAATCTCACCATAAAAGACAAGTTTCTCATTCTTGTCATTGATGATCTCTTGGATGAATTGAGAAGTGATCAGTACTTTACTAAACTTGATCTCAGTTGTGTCTACCACCAGATATGTATGAAAGAATAATACATTCCCGAGACTGCCTTTAGAACTCATGAGGGTCATTATGAGTTCTTGGTCATGCCATTTGGCTTGTGTAATTCCCCCTCCACTTTCCAAAGTCTCATGAATCATGTCTTTTGTCCTTTTATATGTCATTTTTTCTTAGTTTTATTTGATAATATTCTCTTCTATAGTAAAACTTGGAGATCCTATCTCACCCATGTGGATCAAGTTCTCCATAAAGTCTCTCAACAACAATTTTTCCTCAAACAATCTAGATGTTCCTTTGGAGCCTCAGAAGTGGAGTACTTGGGTCATATTTTTGGAAAGGATGGTGTAAGGGTGGATCCTAAGAAAATTGAAGCTATTCAAGATTGGCCTCCCCCTAAAAATCTTATGATATTGCATGGTTTTCTGGGTTTAACAGGCTATTATCTCAAGTTTGTTAAGAATTATGGAAAAATTGTAGCACCTCTCACTGCTCTTCTTAAAAATAATGTCTTTACTTGGACTCTAGCAGTTGATCAATCCTTCCATGCCTTGAAAGAGGATATGTACATGATTCATGTTGTGGCACTTCTAGAATTCACTAGGAGTTTTTTCTTGGAATGTGATGCTTCACGAAAAGGAATTGGGGAAGTCCTCATGCAAGATGGAAAGACTTTGGCCTTCACTAGAAAACGAATTTCAGACAAACACTTGGGCCAATCAGTATATGAAAACGAAATTTTGGATATTATGCATGGCATGGATCTATGAAGTCTTGATCTATTGGGGAAATTCTTCCATATTGAAATCGATCAAAATATCCTCAAGCATATTCTGGAACAAAGAATTGCATCCCCGGGGCAACAAAAATGGGTAACCTAGCTATTTGGATATTATTATGATATCATTTATAAGAAGGGAAAATAAAATGTGGTCGTTGACACTCTTTCTTGAAAGTATGAAGAATAAGGGTCCCTCTTTTCCCTCTCCTTCATTTTACCAGATTGGCTCCAAGATGTTCACCAGGATTGGCTGCAAGACCCCAAAATTTCTCACATGATCCAACAATTGCAAGAACATTCTCCATCTTCTCTAGGGTACTCTTCACACAATAATGAGTTTCACTACAATGTATATTTAAGAAAATAGTCACAACTTAAATCCACGGTGATTTTCGAGCTTAATGCTTCAACCACAACTAGGCATTCATGGTTTACCAAAACCTATGAAATGGTAAAACATTTTTTTTTTCTGAGATGGTATGAAAGAATACGTCCACACCTGTGTGGTTGAATGTGATGTCTATCAATGAAACAAGGGAGAAACAATCAAAGAACTAGGCACACTCCAACCGCTTCCAATCCCCCCTTCTATTTGGTAGGATATTTCTATGGATTTCATTGTGGGCTTACCTAAACCAGACAACAAGTCAATCATCATGGTAGTAGTTGATCGTCTTTCCAAATATGCTCATTTATGTGCTCTTCAACATCCCTTCACCGCATCCACAGTGGCTCAATGTTTCATGGATAATATATCCAAACTTCATGGAATGCCTCATCTTATTGTCTCTAATAGGGATCCCAGGTTCACCAATCATTTTTTTCAAGAACTGTTTGAGCTACAGGATACCCAATTACATCTCAGCACTGCCTATCATCCCTAGACTAATGGCCAAACTAAAATTGTTAAAAAGTGTTTGGAAACATATTTGCTATGTTTTTCATATGACCAACAAAATCATTGGGTTTAGTGCTTACCCATAGTTGAATGGTGGTACAACACATATTACCATACAACTACTTGCATGTCGCCTTTTGAAGCAGTCTATGGAAAAAATCCATTGTCCATCCTTTCATACATGTGAAGTGTCTCAAAGGTTCAAAAGGTTGAAAAAAATAATAGAGCACACGAGGCCATTATTCATACTGTCAAATAGAATTTTGTGATGGCTTAGAATCTCATGAAGGATAAAGATAATCAAGGTCATTTTGAACGTCAATTTGTTGAAAGGGACTAGGTGATTATTCATCTGCAACCTTATAAGAATACTTCACTCAAAGATGAACATTGTCAAAAACTTGCTCCCAAATTTTATGGTCCTTATACAATTCTCAAGTGAGTCAGGCATGTATCCTACCGGTTATCTCTTCCTAGTGATTCTAAGCTCCATACTATTTTTCATGTCTCATCCTTAAATAAGGTGATTGGAACTAAGTGTCAAACTCAAACCAGTCTCCCTAAGTTGACTGAAGAAGGTTTCATTTGGTTGCATCCCTAGGCACTTTGTGACTAGTGCAAGTGTTGTCTCTGTCAGCACGCCATTGAGTAAGTGTTAGTGCAGTGGAAAGATACAACTCTAGAAGATGTCGCCTAGGAATCTGCTACCATTTTGCAACATTTTCCTCATCTCAAGCCTTGAGGACAAGGTTGTTTTTCAATGGGGAGGGCATGTTAGGGACCTAACCTCCCTAACCCCTCATGTAGATATAACAATATGTTTTCCATGTAATAAAGGCCGAAATTAGTTTATAAGGCCTATTTAATAAATATGAACAAGTCAATGTAAGAAGAGCTAATAGAAGATTATGCTTCTAGAAAGATCTTCATCTAGAATGTTCTTTAGAAGATAGAATTAGTATAAATAAGAGTATGAGGCATGGGAATTTTTTTCTTGAGAATTATTGTAATAGATATATGCTCTACTGAAGTTTTCCCCCTCAAAGAGGCAAGTGAACATTGCTTTCTTTGAATAAAGGTAGCATTTATGGTATTTTTCTTCTCAATATTCTATTGTTTCATTGATATCTACTGAATATCCTTGTTTCTGCATATTATATTACATCTGGTACCTTACAATGTTAGTCCCTAGAATTTAATTTTAGGGCTCACAATCCATCTACATAGCCCTAAATCATCACAAAGGACCTATAAATTGAATATTTGGCTTGCAAGTGAAACATGCAAATTATTCTAGAGATTGGTGGAGCATGTGTGGGTGTTTTCTATAGATTTATAGTTTGGTGATGAAAAACTAGTCACTCAGGCTCAAATAATTTATTCTATGTCCATCAAAAGACATGCATCAGGATAATAACCAATAAAAAGGTGCTATGAAAGGGAATTATTGGCCCAAAAGTTTAAGGTGAGAACAATTTTGATGTTTTCCATAATATTGATTGGTCATGTAGATTAGGTCATGATTTAAGTATGAAAATTGTGGACTTAGATCATAAGAGGTAATAGGCACTATGTCCCAAGACAACATTTTATAATCGGATTCCAAGAATAAAATTTGTAGGTCATGTGTAGTCGATTGATAAGTTGTTCTTGCCCCTAGTTTTCTATAATCCTCATTTGGATCCTAACAACCAAGTGTCATCCCTAGACCATGTTTAGGGCCTCAAGGTTGAAGAGTAGTGTAGTTATAAATGTAAGTATGCCACATTTCAATTGGGCATTAAGTTATGTAAGTAGCTTCATTAGCCCATCCAAACCTCAATTTTCCATACACACACATAACAAATTTGAAGTGTACAATGAAACACCTCTATTAATTGCACCAACATAAATCATATATTTCTATGTAATGATTTGGATTTTGGATTGGGTGTAAATTGTGCATTAGACGCAAGACCAAGATTAATTTTCTTATTGTGTATTTGATGTAAATTGTGCATTAGACGCAAGACCAAGATTAATTTTCTTATTGTGTATTTGATGTAGATTGTGCATTCGGCGCATTTCACTTCACTATAATTTATAATGCAAACAATAACATGCGTGAATTAATATTCAATGTAAATTTCTAATATAAACAATAATGTGTGTACATTTATCTTCAATGTAAATTTCTAATGTAAACAATAATGCACGTGCATTATGTATGACTGGAATGTGAATGCATTTTGGTGATATAAAGTTAAAAATGTATGTAAAAACTTAACACATGCAATAAATTTGAATTTCATAAATGTTTAATAACACTTACCCTACCCATATTTTATGTGTTATGTGCCATGTCTCACATGTGTGTCTTCTTTGGACTTAAGTTCAAAGTAACCAAAATGGTGGTATGAATTGTATAATCCATAGAAAATTATAGATTTTTTCATTTTTCATTATGTCTTGTTTGTATGAACCACTATAATAAAATAAATTATAGATACTAATAGATGACGAAATTGTAGACATCATGAGAACTATTTCTACAAAGATATATATTTAAAAAAATATATATTATTTTTATTTTTCTTCTTTTCTTCCATTTTTCTTACGAAATAACTTACTAATATTTATCATATAACTTTATATATATATATATATATATATA
>JZKD02S1607681.1:653382-666846 GCA_000966675.3 Picea glauca | reverse complement strand
AAAATTGCATCTTTTGAAATGACTCTTCACATAAAAGGTTTAAATCTTTGCATACCAAGCCCTATGTGCCTATTAAGGCCATATAAAGACGTATTTAAATCACAAACAATATTTGAATATTTAGAAGTGATAAATCCAAAAGCTTGGTGTATATATGTTTAATGAGATCATCATTTAAAAATGTTCGTTTAAAATCCATTTGATGAATTTCCTAATTAAAAGCAGAAGAGAGAGAAATGACAACAATTGTGAATGGTGTTAGTTTTAGGAATCAGAGAAAATGTTTATGTGTAGTAAATAAATTCCTTTTGTGGAAATTCATCGACTACTAACCAAGACTTTTTCTTTTCAACTTATCCAACAATCTTATTTCCACAAGTTAATGGAACCAAATACCAAGTGTTATAATAGAATGATAGTCTTTTTCCTAGCCTTTTCCAACTCAGTATTTCCTCTAGAGTTTGCATAAGTATAAGGATCATCTATGTCCAACACCTTTGATGTAAATGGAAGTTATGAATGAGCCCTTCGAGTGTTAAAAACATAACCAATATTATAACTTGTAGTTTCAATAGTCTTCCTTGCCTAAATAAGAAGTAATATGTTAGTATCATGTATAATAATAGCAACTCATGAATATTCATGGACATCAATCAATGGAAGTTGAAGAAGAAACATGAATTATAACATCTTCATCAATACGAGAATCATCAAACATGATATAAATAAAATATGTAAAAATAGGAAAATTCAAAGTAACGCAATGTTCATACGAGTCAAGTAGTGTAGAGGGTTCATGACACTAAACATCTCTTCGAATAATCACTCCTTGAATAGACGAATTAAAAAACTTGAATTCCTTGGTGTCCTAACTATGATGAATAAAGATGCATTTATGTGATTTTGTGTCAAGCCTCTGATTTGATGCCATTTTCATTTCCAACTACCCCTTTCTAACCTATCATAACCCTCCTTTTTACCACATTATTATTATTTTTTCAATATTTTCCATGCAAAGGTCATTTAAAATATCAAAAGGTGATATTGTTGGTTAATTAACATGTTTCCATTGTTTTTAATGAATTAGGGAGATTAAGAGTCATTTTATTGCTAATGATGGTTAATCAGTCCAGGTCATGTAACTCACAAGGTGATCCTTTAACTCATCTCATTGTTTGGCATAAACTCGAGCTTCTAGAAGAGGATCGAGGACATGAGTTCTTCTCTTAGATACCTTGACATGCTTCCATGTTCATCATATCGATTCCTAGACAAATGGGGTAGGAATTATTTATCTTTCAAAGATTACAATCAACCACTATCAAAACAACACATCCAACAAAGGATTTGATCATGGTTGAGATTGGAGATGTTCTCATGCATTAACATGTCATGAGAATATCATCTGAAATTATTCTTGATCTATCTTTGTCATAGAAATACCTGAATATTGAACTATCTCTATTTTTTTTATCTTTCATTGTTGTAATCAATGCATCTGAGGCTTGGCATAGGGGATCTGTTTTTTATTTTTCGTAGATTCTCTTGTGAAATGAATGTATATATAACTAAGTCTAGATGGCATAGAAATGAATCAATATTACCGGAATATTATTGTGTTCTTTATAAGTATATATTCTTGATATTTCAATTCTTAAATGAAAAGAGATTATGCTCATGTTCTGAGACAATTTCCTGTGTTTCCAATTCGTTCTTAAGCTTTTAGTTGTAGAATTGTGGTGAAAACTGGACATAGAATATACCTAAAAACAATTCATACAAAGATTGAAAATTGAGAGAAGGAGAGAACATATGAGAGAAAAAAATTAATCGAATCGTATTCACTAATGAGATAATGATTAATTAAACATGATATACTCTACATGGATAATTAAAGTCAGCATAGTGTTATAGAAATATTTGCCTCACCATTGCTATCTTACACAGAGGGCCTTTTTCCATTTCCCTATGCACAGTTATCAACCCTTTTTTCATAAATCCAGAGCCAAAAATATATATTTTTCCACATATATGCTCCCTAACTGCTTTGCAAGATGCGTATACACTTGTTTCTCCACTACAGCTCACGTATATCGGTATTTATGCCAAAAAATACAAAATGAGGTCGGGTTTCCATGTCACAACAGAAGATCTATGATCTTTGGCCTTCCATATACTGGAAACGTTTCGACTCGGCCCTTCAGTTACATTCTGGAGGCTATAAGAGCACAATTTTGAGCTATGGAAAAAGAGGAGAAACCATTCAACTTTGAGAGCAAAGTTACTCTGAAGAAATTACTTCATATTGAGTCTGCATCCATTTGTCCCTCAAGTCTGAACACAGTGTTCAACCCCCAAGCTCTTTCCTTATTATCGAGAGGACCTCATTACCTCTTTTCTATGAGCTTGCCTTTGGTGGAGGATTGAAGTGGTGGAGAACCAATTAGAAGGAACCTGGTTTCTTGGTTTCAAACCGTGCCGACATAGAAGTATGTAATGTTGATACTTTTGTTGATCAATTATTAATAGAAATACTCCTTTCCCGTCCTATCGATATCTTGCAAATATATGATTATTATCCATGGGCATGTTTGTAATGTTTATTAATGGATTGTGCTATCTGATGTGCTAACACATTTTATATATTGTCACTATATACTTGCATCACTTGTTTGTTGAGAAATTCTTGCAGGTGTAAAGCTTTGGGTCAAAGTGCTCAATGGTGGAACAACATCAAATGATTGGATCGAGGTAGGCTTCTTCCTCGTATTTCACATTAGTTTATATAACACTTGTTGGAATTGAGTTGATTTCTGCAGTCATACATGTCTATTGTGGTTTACCCTTGTCTATAGAGAGTATTTCCCTTGTAACAGAATTGGCGACTCCACTCGGGAAAGATCTTCCTTCTAAGGGTTGAAGTACTTTTTCTTCTTACATTGCTCTTTTTTCCTTTGTTTTTCTTTTCGTATCATTACTGGACAGATTTTGTTCGCTCTAGGTCTGAGTTTTCAGCCTTTTACCCTTGCCTGGCCTTGTTTTAAAGAATATACGCCCTTTTTCCCTTAACAGTCACGTATACACACATGCTATCTCGCTACAAGAAGAGTGTATACGCTATGTTCTCCTGAAAAGTTGTGTATACCACTTCCCCTTACTTGTTTTCTTGGTTTAGTGACTGTTGGGTAGGATTTGAGGATTATTGAGCCTTATTGGGTCTCTGTAGTGCCTGTTGAGAATATCTGGGATGACTTGAAGGCTATTGGGAGTTGAAATTTTGGGCGTAGTCTTTCTCTTTGTTTTATGTTTTTGATTTGTCCTTGGTATCTGGGTTGTCTTCTTAGCTGCTTGGTATTATGCTCAAGTGATTGCTTTTATACACAATAGAATTTATATATCAGGTTGCTTATCAGTCTATGCATTTTCTTTTTAGTACATTGAAAATACAAAAGAAAATAGGTATTTTTCATTGGTTAGTATCTTTGTCTTGGAACCTTTATCATTAGCTTAGCACATTTAGTGAATGGTCGCATTTTAATTCTGAGTTGCAGATTTAAAATTGAAGATTGCACTATTTTTATTTAGCATATCATTCACTGAAAAGTTAAAGTTAGGCTTTGTGTTATATCTATTTTAATTTTTATGCAGAGTCATAACACCATGAGTTTCATTTCCATACCTTATTGAGTAACCACGACCAATAAAATTTACGCTTTAAACTAAAATTGATTAGTCATGATTTTATTTTTTAGGGTCCACAAACTAGCCTACGATTTAGTGCCTTAGAATAGGATTTTGTGAGTAAACTTTTCCAAGGCAATTAAATCAACTTATGTGTATGAGACAAGGAGTTGAGAAATCCATTGTATAATTGGTAAAATTAGGAGGCTCCGCTCACACCGGAGTGAAGCATGAGGTCGTGCGAAGTTTGTTGAAGGGATAACCCCTAGATACTCACTTAGCATCAGATACATTTCTGTGGATTTATTCATATTTGGGGATCTTGCTAGTATCCATACCTCTATGAGAGGCGGTGCTTTCAAGGTTTTGAGCTTTGCTACCCTGCCCATACGGTAATCCAAACTTACGACTGTTCGCCTGTGCATCATTTATATAGTGTTTTATTAGTTGCTCGACTTAGGTTTCTCATAGGTTCTTTGCAAGGGTTATTCTTCTTGTATCCTGAGTCAAATAAGGGTTGGACAATGCACAACCTTCATGGAGGATTACCTCTCTGGGGGGATCTGACCAACTGGTTGTTAAGCCCATGAGGGCCCTTATAAATGATTATGTTATCTCCAAACTTTAGCAGCGAGTCTCAGGTACCTCTTGGACGAGACATACCTTCTTTAGTGAGGGAGGCCACTTAGCCACTTTAGCCCATTTGCATGCATATTGGTTGTTTGACTTTTTGGTATGCTCTCTAATTATTAGTTGACCATAGGATTTCGTGTTGAGTCTTTGTTCATGGATAGTGGAGTTCCTTTTTCTCCCTCATTTACTGCTACCTCCCCATGACATTCATGGGGAAAAATCCATCCGCTTTTTATTATGGTATGAAGAATTATAGCACTCAGTCTGTGCCTTGGGTCTCTAATCATTTTTCTCATGGTATGTCTGATATGTCTTTGCACTTTCCATCCTCTGTCTTGCCTCCTTATGTGAATACAAGTTTTGGGTCTGGGGGCATGATGCCTCCTTCTTATCCCTCTCTGTTTGGTGGGAGTCATATCCTTCAAACACCTCTTATGGTAGGGGGTTGGAGTCTTCCTTCCTATGAATCCACTATGTGAGAAGTAAGTGCCCAACTATGCAATCATTCTACTTATTACACTTCGTCAACCTATCCTTCTTCCGCCATGTTAGTTCCTACAAACACTTTTCCCATGGATGACCTCCATCTTTCCTCTGGTGTTTCATATGGGGGAAGTTATTTTAGTAGTATGGGAAACCCCCCTCACGAAGTTCCTTTGTCTGGGGGAAACATATATCCTCACATGAGTAACCCTTGTCATGTCACTTTCTCTTCGCAAGCGGCTTCCTCAGTGTCGATTCCCTTACAACCCTTTATGAATCAGTATGGAGGAGGATACTATCCTACTGGATAGGGACATGGTGTAAACCAGGATCCTTCCTAGCCTGGAATTTCCCAAAACCAATCTTTCCTTGGACCTTGGACTCAATTTCCACAATTCACTACCGCCACAAGTCCAGTCACTACGTTTCATACTGGCATTATATCACCAACCTCTACTAGTCATGTTGGAGATTGGTCGACAACCTCTGCGAGTCATATTGAACAACTGCAACCAGCCGATGCAAATCATGTTGGGGGCACAAGTCTAGTCACTACGTGTCATACTGGAATTATATCACCAGCCTCTACTAGTCAAGTTGGAGAATGGTCAACAACCTCTGCGAGTCATGTTGAATACCTACAACCAGCTGCTGCAAGTCATGTTGGGGGAACATGTCTGGTCACTGCTAGTCACACTGCACATCCATCACCAACCTCTACTAGTCATGTTGGGGATCCGTCACCAACCTCTGTTAATCATGTTGGAGATTTTCTACTAGCCCTTGCAAGTCATGTTGGGAGCATGTCACCAACCACTGCAAGTCATGCTGGGGGCATTCATATGACTAAGAATCCTAGACGTCTCAGACATAAGCCTAGATTCCTTTGTAGGACTTGTGAAGGAAGTCAACTTACTTGTTTGTGTCCTGTTACTGCTGGGATACCGAAAGCGTGGGGCTCACCTAAGGTCCCTTTGGGTTCTGATGCATCTATGGTTTCACAACACTCTTTTCCTTCTTTGGTTAATACAACAATCATGCCGATGCAATCTTCGGCTGACAACCTTTTTCCTTTAGGGGTTGACGCGTCCTTTGACCTTGTTGTCTCACATCTCGTTGACCTATTGTCGTGTCGATGCAATATTCAACCGACACCTCTCCTATGTTTGGGAGTGATGCGTCTCTTAACCTTTTTGTCTCGCATCTTTCTCAACCAATGATCGTGTCGATGCAATATTCGATCGACAACACTCCTATTTTTTGGAGTGATGCACCTCTTGACCTTGTTGTCTCGCATCCTATTCAACCAACGGTTGAGGAAGTGGTTGTATCAATGCAACATTTGATTGACCCCACTCTTCTCTTGGAGAGTGAAAAGTCTAAGGAAGTTGTCGCACCAATGAAATTTTTGGTTGATCCCACTCTTTTGGTTTTGGTTCTATACCTTCTATGCAATTTCCTTAGCATTTTTAGCACTTCACCTTCTAAACAAGAGAGAGTTTTACTCTTACCGAGTTCTCTCCCTCCAAGTCTTGACGAGGTTCCCTTTGATTGGGATGGTCTTGTGGGGCATCCAATGCCTCCACCTATGTCTTTTCCAAGAAGAGATATTATCCGATATAACACGGAGATGATAACCTCCATTAACACTTTTTCCTCCTCGACCTGAAGAGCTTTGGGTCTTCTTGAGCTTGTGTCGGTTCTTCATAAGATACCGACATTCCACAGAAGGTTCCTACGGGAGCCTTGGCCTCCCCCATGACTTTCCACCTAGAATGTCTCAACGAGTCCATGTTAAGACCTTTTCTGACTCATTAAAAAAGTGAAAATATTGTCGAGCGATTTGTTCCTTGCACTCTTGTTAATTTGGATTTGAAAGGTCACGAGTCTTAGTTCAACTCTTTTCCGACTCGTTATTAAAAATTGAAAAGATCATCGATTGATTTGTCCCTTTCACACTCATTAAAATTGGATTTGAAAGATCATGAGTCTTAGTTAATCTCTTTTCTAACTCGCTATCAAAAATGGAAAAGATCGCTGAGTGAACTTGTCTTTTTCACTCATAAATTGGATTTGAAAAGATGTCTATTTGGCACAAGTTTACCCCTTTTTCACACCAAGTAGACTAAAAGATATAAAAAAGGACATTTTTTGGCATTAAATTGTGATTTCATCTCATGCCCTTGCTTGCAGTATTGAGCCTTTATCCGGTTCTCGCTTTGCATTATAAACCATGGCCCAAGCAGTTTTCATCCTCAACCAAGTAGAGCCTTGCTTATATCCTTTGCAATTTGACACCCTATACCCTGGAGGGAACATCACCCTGAGTGTCCATCTCCCACATGCATTTCCTTGCATTGAGCATAGGTATGTTCCACTGCTGGAACTAGTTTTTCTTACTTGCGACACTCGTTCCCTCCTCTGTAACATAGAATTCACCTGTTATGAAAAAAAAAAGACGGCCAGGAAGGGAGTACTATATTGTAATTGGCAGCAGCCATGTCGCCTTTGAACAAAGAAAAAAGTTATTGAATCATTGTGTCATCATAATTTTGGGTTTAGAATAGCCTTATAAAGTTGATCTCGTTATAGAATTTTCTCTATTGACTGGTTATTCTTCCAGTCACTATAGAAAACATTATGGATGCCTCCTGCATCTAGTTGTCACATCATTAAGTCTATGTTTTCGGAGTCCACCGTATGTATCATGTTCTTATTTAAAGGAATTCTAGCAACCTATGTCGACCACTCCTCAGAAATATTGACTTTGCATGTCGGACATACCCTTAGTTTGTCTCAGAATCACATGATACTTTGGTCTTGTGATGCACCCTGCCCCTACTTTCATCATTGGTAGTTCACCTTGAACCCATCAATCAACATTTCATCATGGGTCGTTGACTGGTTAGTTTCCCTTGTGTTCGAAGGCAAGACATCTATTCACACTTTGGGATTCGTGTAATGTCTTGGATGCCATTAGCCTTATTGGTGGTTTCCTCACATTTGTCAGCATTTTTCATCATTGGCTACTATTCATAGGGTCTTTTTAATGTACCTCTTACATTTGTCACACACGAAAGATGCACAGGGTCGTTGGTTCGTGAAAATGTTGTTCGTTCAATCTCCACCAAATCATGAAGCTCCTTCTTTGTTCCTTGTCTTGACTGATGAGAGATGCCTTAATGCTCTCCTTTCAGTGGGTCTCTTTCCATAGACTTTAGCCCATGTATTTTGGATACAAGACCTAGAATTTTATGAGTACCTTGAGGCTTGCAGTCATTAGTGGCAGGCTCTCTCACCATTGACAGATGGGAATGCATCAATGTCTCCTAATCAACGGATCTCTCAAGTGTTCGACACCAGCTCCTTTATTCACATTTGTAGAGATGTACTCGGTTCCTTGATACCTACTTTCATCATTGGTAGGCCGTCTCGCATTTGTTAATGGTATACCTCAATAACCGGTAGTCAAACAATGTCTCATCGTGTTCGACCTCAAATCATTTATTCACATGATGTAGACTTGCACCATTGGCGAATTGTATTGAAGACTTGAAGACATCACTTTGTGGACACATCTTTCTTGAGCTATTGCTTCCATTTCATTGGACCAGTACCTATTTGACTTCAGCGATCATGGGAGATTAGATTGTACTCCATGGTATACAAATATCTTCAGATTGATTTTGAGACTGGTTTCACTAGGCCTTGTTCGTGACTATGAAAACTATTGGCATGTAACCGCATTTATACTTGCCTACTCATGGTCATGAACACTTGTTGGTATATTTTCCACATGGATCTACATTGTATTCTTGACATTCATGTATGAAAAGTCAGTACATAATGTAATGAGCAATTGAGTTCATCCTGGTTCTCTACCACTCCACTTCTAGGTTATTTGTAATGTATTTCAACTATCGCAAATGATCCTTTGATCTCACACATTAAGGGGCATCTGTTATAGCAAGATTTTTTTCACCATTGCTATCTTTCACAGAGGGTCTTTTTCCATTTCCCTATGAAGACTTATCAACCCCTTTTTGATAAATCCATAGCCAAAAATATATATTTTTCCACATATACACTCCCTAACTGCTTTGCAAGATGTGTATATGCTTTTTACTCCACTACAAGTCGCGTATATTTGGATTTGTGCCAGAAAATAAAAAATGAGGTTGGGTTTCCATGTCATGACAAAAGATCTCTAATATTTTTCCTTCCATATACAGGAAACGTTTCGACTCGGCCCTTCAGTTCCATTCTTGAGGCTATAAGAGCACAATTTCGAGCTATGGAAAAAGAGGAGAAAACATTCGACTTTGAGAGCAAAGTTACTCTGGAGAAATTACTTCATATTGAGTCTGCATCCCTTTGTCCCTCAAGTCTGAACACAGTGTTCAACCCCCAAGCTCTTTCCTTATTTTCAAGAGGACCTCATTACCTCTTTTCTATGAGCTTACCTTTGGTGGAGGATTGAAGTGGTGGAGACCCAATTAGAAGGAACTTGGTTTCCTGGTTTCGAACCGTGCCAACACGGAAGTCTATAATGTTGATACTTATGTTGATCAAATATTAATAGAAATACTCCTTTCCTATCCTATCGATATCTTGAAAATATATGATTATTATCCATGGGCATGTTTGTAATTTTTATTAATGGATTGTGTTATATGATGTGCTAATTCATTTTATATATTGTCACTATATACTTGCATCGCTTGTTTGTTGAGAACTTCTTGCAGGTGTAAAGCTTTGGGTCAAAGTGCTCAACGGTGGAATGACATCAAACAATTGGATCAAGGTAGGCTTCTTCCTTGTATTTCACATTAGTTTATATATCACATGTTGGAATTGAGTTGATTTCTGCAGTCATACCTGTCTGTTGTGGTTTACCATTGGCCATAGAGAGTCTTTCCCTTGTAACACATAGTACTGATCTAGAGATATATAGACACTCTTTGACATAAACATAAGTAGTCCTAGTTAAATTATCCATGCAATCATCAATTAACTGAGTCACAGATGAGGAAGAGAGAGAAACACATGAAACTGTTGGTTATAAAATTGAGGTTTCTATGCATGAGTGACTTCCACTAGTCTAATTGAGTGTAACTAACTCTGAACTGAAAAGAAGTGTCACATTTTGTAGGGGAATATTCTCTATAGATAATATTCTCATCTAAGGAAGCGTTCTCAACATTGTACTTCCAACCCTAGGAAATTAATTACCTAGGTGAATGTGTAATATCTCCAACACCGCCCCGAACATTACTAGATATATTGCATGCAGCATGCAAGTGTCCATCTCCTTGAGGGATATGTTCTTCCTCTCAGCTACTTTGTTCTTCTACAAAATGTAAGATACTATGTGTTGCAACTGTATACCTTCCTCTGAATAAATATTTTGGACATATTGGTTCACATATTCCCCAACATTATCTATGGAAAGGATTTTTATATTTCTGTCAAACTAAGTCTATCCATGTGCTTTGAAGTCTTTGAGATGCTAAAAAACCTCATAATTCTTCTTGAGAAAATACACCCTAGTGTATCATGAGAAATCATCAATAAATTTAAGCATGTACCTTTATTTTCGGATGGACGAATGAGGAAAGGGTCCCCTTAGATAATTGTGGATGAGAGGCAAAGGAGAGGAGGCCCTCTAGGCCTTCCCTTTCTCATACTCCTCTTGAGGATGTTTCACAAGAATGCATATTTGACAAACACCTTTTGAAAAGTGTATGTTGGGAAAGTCGATGACCATATCCAGTTTGCATAGTTTCTACATGTACTTGAAATTCAAATGCCTAAATCTCTCATGCCATAATCTACTAGTATCATCAACATGTGTCAGTAGTAAAGAACAATCATATTTAGCAATCAATTTACTAAAAGTACACAAATGTGATTGTTGGTTTACCTTAACAACAATGATCATGGATTTATCACACATATTAGATGTGGTTATAGAATCTGGTGCAAATTCCACCCTTTTTCTTGTACCAAAAAGTGTTATATAATAAACAGAGAGTAGATTCACATAGGTTTTTTGAACATGCAATATGTTCTCAAAAATTCCTTATGGGAGTTCTACTCTGCCTTAGCCAATGACGTTAACTGGGGTATCATCTCCCATGAGGATGGGAGGACCCGTGCATGCATAAATAAAAGATAGGAAGTTATTTGTTGCTACCATATGGTGGGATGCACCTGAATCTAAGATCCATGAATTAGGAGAAAATTTAATGGAAATCACTACATGAGAGTTACCTCGTCTGGTTAGATATTTCGTCTTTTTCTTGGAATCTTCAAGAATGTGATCCCCAAGGGTGTTCTTTTGAAGAATATGTGCCATCTAATCAATTTTCCTCTTCATGCATGAGTACTTCTATTCGAATAGGGGCAGATTCAGGGTTCAATGCTCAAGAGCGCACCAACAAAACCCTAAATACCGACCCTTTTAGCAACACTTGTGAAGCAGATGAAGCCTCACCCGAGGTAGAGGCAGGGGTGGTTGCAAGACTCAGATGTATGCAACCTTAGCTGGGACATCGATCTGTGATTAAAACACCTTTATAGAGAACTTATCAGTTACATTTCATCAGTATTTAACTAGTATCTACTTCGCAGATAAAACCCTAATTACAGAGCATCGCAATATTCACACGGATCCGATATATTCAAGCACTAAGAAAATCAACATAAATTAGATCTAGCATTCATTCACATTATTCAGCACTAAGCTATCATATTAGATTCTTCTATGTATATATCAGTGCACTAAGCTATCATATTAGATTCTTCTATGTATATATCAGTGCACTAAGCATTTAATCACATAAACAAGAGAACACTTATAAATCACAAAGAAAACACAACACATGATATATGTGGTTCACCCCCAGCCTAGGGCTATGTACACCAACTCTTCTTCTTTATTATATTTTGTCAATATTCTACATGCACAGGGCCACAAGATCCTATTCTGCATAGGACAGGAGATCTACGTTTACCTCACCAGATCCTCCTTCTCCGAGCTAGGTTACAGCACAAAGATTTTACTCAATCTCTTAGAGTCACTTGCACTTAGCCTTGCAAGTATCACACAACATGCATGAACCATCTACAATCCACACTTGCACTTAGAACTTATCACTTAGAAAGGTACCAAAATACCTTCTCTTTATACATTGTAACAAGGGCCTAAACATGGTTAAACCCATGGGCCGACATTCCCATACCTGTTACCTATCCCAAAACCCAAAAATCCCTAAAAAGGGGTTGAGATCCCATGATCTCTGCTTCGACTTGCGCTCTGCCTTCAACAGTCTGTCGAAGTCTCCAAAGTAGGTCAAACATGACCAAGGATCCTTAAAACTTGGTCAAGGACCAACATGCCCCCAACACTCACCTGTGACTCGTCCCGAGTCACTCTGTATCTCTACTTCAAAAGCCTTGAGCTTGGCTTGAGCTTCTTTGACTTTTTTTTGCACCAAGGCCTCATACTCGATGAACTCTTGGTTAACTACTTCGTTGAAAGTTCCCTCCAAACATTGTTTAGCTGCAATGATGACTTGCTCGAGTTCTTCTCATCGACCTTCAATATCTACAAATTGTTGGCAGGCCTTGTCCTGAATTGGTTGGATTCTCTGAGTCACTTCCATGAATTTGCTCTGAATGGTGTGGACCTACTATTATGTAGTTCATTGTTCATAGGATCTCTTCATCCTCTCGACTATTGACAGGGGCTTCAACTACACATGTATTATTTCTGCTTGCTTCTTTGCCTCCTGGAGTCATGACTCCAGTGCCTTCAATTCAAGATCCTCAGTGAGTCGCTCATAAGTCTGGGCACTGTGATCACTTAGCTATTTACAATCCATGGTGAGGGCCTTGATTCTTGATCAAGTGATCAAATTTTGCTCAATTTTCAAAGTGCTCGGAATAAGATGAAAACAGTGCCATTGTGTCTGTCTCGTTTTTCTGATTCTGGAGGTATATTTATTTTTCGCAAATGGAGTCCGTATGGAGGAGATATCACGATTTAACCGCCAAGTCAAACAGGTAAAATTTTGGGATGCTGACTGTACCTGTCTGTGAAGTCCATACGGCCACGTGGAGGGCCATACCATCATGATGATGTGGCATATTGATGATGTGGCATAGTTTGGTTGGATGTTCGTTGACCAGTGATATGCTGACACGTGTCAC
Source organism: Picea glauca (assembly GCA_000966675.3). NCBI lineage: Eukaryota > Viridiplantae > Streptophyta > Pinopsida > Pinales > Pinaceae > Picea > Picea glauca. Next base: position 653,835 of record JZKD02S1607681.1, on the reverse strand, counting down.
TATGTGGTTGGCTTATATGTTTATGTTTGTATAAAATGGTTTGGAGGTCGCGGGGTTCGACCCCCGGACCTCCCCAAACACCAAAGTTTTCATAAGACTACGCTAGCCAACATTCCCGCACATGTTCCTTGTTATATATTCTGGTGCATATGTATTTATGTTTGGATATTGTGCCATGTGGAAAAGGGGCGGGCCGGGGCTTACGCCCCGACCCATGGTTTCACTATACCACATATAACCGTATGATATGGCGCGGGGTTTGAATAGTCCACGGACTATATTATATATAACACATTGTAATATTAAAACGTGCATATTGTATATTGCAATACATTGCGATATAACAATGCATATATATGTTAACGTTTGCATATTAAAACGCACGCGGGGTTTGTTAACCTTTGGTTTATATTTGTAACCCGTGGTTGGTCGGTGTATAACCGCGCGGGAGTT
>JZKD02S1607681.1:638551-648710 GCA_000966675.3 Picea glauca | reverse complement strand
GATATGGTCCTTTCAAGATTATCGATAAAGTTGGTAATAATGCTTTTCGTTTAGATTTGCCTCCATATATGAAGATGTATGCAGTTGTTAATGTTGAGAATTTGAAGTTGTATGAACCTCCGTTGATTGATGATCAAGGAGAGCATGTTCAGATTCCTTCCATAGATGATTTTTCTCCAGAATATCTAACAGAACTGCAGGAAGACACCATACTTGATAGAAGGATGAGGACTTCGAAGCGGGGAAATGTGGAGTATTTGCGAGTTGGTCTTAAAGGGACGAATCCAAGAAAGGCCAAGTGGATTGAGGTTGGAAGGGTGAGGGAACTTTACCCTCATCTTCACATAGACTGAGATAGTCTTTTGGAGGTCCAAAAGCTTTCCAATGGGGAGGTGTGATTAGGTGATCAAATTTTGCTCAATTTTCAAAGTGCTCAGAATAAGACGAAAACAGTGCCATTGCGTCCATCTCATTTTCCTGATTCTGGCGGTATATTTATTTTCGCAAATGGAGTCCGTATGGAGGAGATATCGCGATTTAACCGCCAAGTCAAACAGGTAAAATTTTGGGATGTTGACTGTACCTGTCTGTACAGTCCGTACGGCCACGTGGAGGGCCGTACCATCATGATAACATGGCGTATTGATGATGTGGCACAGTTTGGTTGGATGTTCGTTGACCAGTGATACGCTAACACGTGTCACTATGTGGTTGGCTTATATGTTTATGTTTGTATAAAATGGTTTGGAGGCCGCGGGGTTCTACCCCCGGACCTCCCCAAACACCAAAGTTTTCATAACACTACGCTAGCCAACATTCCTGCACATGTTCCTTGTTATATATTCCGGCGCATATGTATTTATGTTTGGATTTTGTGCCATGTGGAAAAGGGGCGGGCCGAGGCTTACGCCCCGACCCATGGTTTCACTATACCACATATAACTGTATGATATGGCACAGGGTTTGAATAGTCCACGGACTATATTATATATAACACATTGTAATATTAAAACGCGCGTATTGTATATTGCAATACATTGCAATATAATAATGCATATATATGTTAACGTTTGCATATTAAAATGCGCGCGGGGTTTGTTAACCTTTGGTTTATATTTGTAACCCGTGGTTGGTCGGTGTATAACCGCGCGAGAGTTTTAAAAATAGGTTAACTACTTTGATGCCAAGCCTATGGTCGCATGAGCAATATGACCCAGTGCCGAGGCGGTTAAGGGCTCAGCGGCCCTAACCGTTCTACGGTTTGGACCGGTGCGCGGTTGCGTACGGGTCTTGGTTTTTACACTTTTAAGAGCGTGTGTGTTAGGTTTGAAGCACAAGGGTGTGAATTGTAGAATCATAGATAGCATAGTTGAAGGGGAGAACTTCAAGGAGGCTATCTTCTTCATTTTTCGACCGTTTCAAGTGCCGAAAGATCCCAGACAGGGGTTTTGGGACGCTGCGGAGCCATTGAAGCAATCAGTTTGTTGATTTAAGCACTGTAAGACATGTTTTTAAGAACTTTGAGAAATTTAATATAAAAGATCCATTTGGAGGCTGGACCAGGAGATGTAGCCCAGAGTGGGGTGAACTCCTTTATCAAGTTGATGTGTTTATGTCTGATGTTCAATGATTTATGTTGTTGTCTATGTTTATTTCTACATAAGTAATCCTTTATTATGTGTTGCAAATTGATCTGGTTGCTTTAAACACATAACATTTCACTTGCAATTAATTTAATCAAGTTTATCAAGTCTTCTTCATTTTTAGATCAATTCTCTCAACTGCGCTTCGAGCAATTGCTTCTCTTTGATATCGTACATCCTACGGAGTGTTGGGCTCTGTTCGTAGCTCTAGATCTATGATTCTCTGTTGAATCTATTGGATAGCTTCCACAAGCTGTGCTACTTGATTCTCTACTGGTTCTTCCACTTTTTTCTCTAATCTTGTCAAAGAGCAAAGTGCTCTGCTGATAGTTGTTACAGAGAAATCCCCTTGCGGACAACTAGATTCTCTCTTGGGCTCTAGCCTCCTAAGACCATGAAAAAAAAGTGTTATTTTGGACAGTGACATTCCTTTTCATGAAGCTAAACTATTCAAAGAAGAAGAAGGAAAAAGAGTAAATACCTTTTACCAACGTTTGTCCTTTCTTGATCCAGTCTGATCTTGATCTCCAATTTCTTCAGAAGGTCCTGCAATACAATGAGCAACAACAACGGAACATATTTCCTAATCTACCATGATTAGCTTCATAATGGATCTATAAAAGAAACAAGTTCATGAAATGTACACAAACTTTAAAGGAAATAGGCCAAGCATAGATTTATATTAATAAAAACAAAGTGAAATGCTTACAAGCATAGATGTAGGTGCAACAACTTCACCAAGCCCTCTTTGTCGAGACCCTTGCTCAAATAATCCAAACATAGAATGATGATGCTTCAATGATATGTCCCTTATCAGATCATAAGTTTGATGCTTTACAATGTCTCCATATGATTTTACCATGAGAGGGCCTCCTTATATAGGCTTGGAGAGGCCTAACCACTTAAGATATTCTTGGGATAAGTTGAGGATTCTTCTCCTTTAGTTGTGTATCTTCCCTAATATCGAGCCTTGACCTCAGATCCAAATCCAACCAACTCTAGAAATGAAGGGATGCTTCCCTGTTTTCTCTCAACAATCCAAAAAAATGCTCAAAAAAGGAAAACGCTCCCCCAAAAGGGTGCACAGAGCATTGCAACGCTCCCCCAAAAAAGGCTAGGGAGCGCTGGCACTCCCTGATAGTGGGTAGAAAGCGCTGCCCAAAATTCCTTAAGAAAATCCTATCTCTTCCCCAGAAGGGTGTACAGGGTGTTGCAATTCTCCCCCAAAAGAGGCTAGGGAGAATTGGCACTCCCTGACAATGGGTAGGGGAGCGCTGCCTTCCAAAAATAATTTTTAAGTGGTTTTCTTCAAGGAAAATGCTTTGTACTTTTCATCAAATGATTTCTCTTCCTAAAACCATTCATCAAGGGTGTCTTAAGTGTCCCTGTGATGTCGTTAGAGGCACAACATTGGTGAGATGGTAGTATGATGTTTGTGACACTTACGAGACTTGTGGTCAAGATGTGACACTTGTGACACTTGTAATGATGACACTTGCAACACTATTGAAGTGAGTAATTTTGATGTGTAACAGATTGCCCCCTAAAGTGCAAAGTCATAAGATGGTAACTGTTGACTGATGTACTTTGTAGACTTTTTCAAGCAAGGGTACGGACTCGGAGAACCTGTTAGAAGCTGCACACAACCATAAAACAAATATTATGACATGCTTCAAACCCAAGGAAGGAATACCTATGCTTGGGTGATAAAGACTTGCAAGGTATGGCCACCATAAAATACACTGCAGATCCATAATTGTATTAACAAAAAGGTATAGCAACCAAAGATACAATGTGGATCTATACTTCTATGACATGAACTGATCGTAGCCATGAATAATACACAGTAGATCTACAAGACGCAAATACATAGCCACAGACCAATACAAAGTGGATCTATGTAACAGTATATGTGTCAATGTTCAAAAGAAACTTTGTCGCAACCTGGGAAAAATACATATAAGAGTGATGACTCAACCCAGGGTCTTCTTACCGATCTCGATGTAGTATGAATATAACCATGTGAATAGATGTCGTGATGTCAAACATGGAAGAAACCACTTGATTACCAGTCAATGAGGTAAAATGTTAACAAGCATGAGGAAATCACCATTGATGTTAATGAATCCCAAGGTACTCTAGTACATTCCAATAAATGTGAATGGATGAGCTAAAGTTGAACATCCGTGGAATCATCTGATCAAAGTTTAATGATGTAAACCCATTGTTAGATGTGAGGAGGCCTGCCATTGAGGCATGCGGGTCCCAAGGTACTAACTGGTTTCTAAGTCTAGTTCCTAGATAATGTGTTAAAGTCGACAAGAATAGACTCGTCGAAGGAGGGCCTTGATGTATCCCCCATCAACGACACGAAACTAACACAGAGATGTAAATTGGTAGATCAAATGAACATGGACTGACATGGGTAGTGAAACAAGAATTTGTGATGGTTGACTCTTGAGGCAGATACTTCCCTTGAACACTGAGGCATGACAGCAGAAAACTTGACATGGACCAAAACTTGATAATGCAATGGATACTTTGACTTTCTTCGGGTGACCCAATAGAGTAAGGAAACTCAAAGGATTGGTTTAATGCATAGGTCCAGTGGATTAAAATATATGCAAAGAAAAAGTGTCATGTTTAAGGGAGACTATAAGAGTTACTGGTAATGTTCTCAAAAACTACTTGGCTTGCTTCCTTCAATTTTTTCCCCCATCCAGATAGATGAGTACCTCTTTTTGATTTAATGAGCTCAAGAATGGTAACACATGCTCGATATAAATCACCTTCGGTAAGTCCCTCTTCCTTTGTTTAACGAACTGGAAGAATTAAGGGTTCGGTCTCGTATGGGCCCTTCAATGAATGATTGTTTAATGAGTCCAAAGAAGGTAAAATTGGTGGTTTTTCATATTTAGAGAGTCTGAAAATGACTTAAAGACGACTCCAAGATTATCCTTTTTCGTAATTTTAGTCTCACGAGGCCGAAAAAGAGATAAACTACCAATCAAAAGATGCCCTTTCAAACCTTTTAACGAGTGTGAAAGGAAGCAAGATCACTTGGCAATATTTTCATGTTTAGAGAGTTTGAAAAGAGATTAAAGGAGACTCCAGGCTGTTCCTTTTTCGTATAACCTTTACGAGTCCACACAAGTGATAAAATTCTACTCGGTTACATTCTCATGTATTTACGAGCATGAGAAGGAACAAAGACTAAGCTCGGTATGCCCCCAGCCTAGAAAGCTAGTGTCTTAACTCTAGAATGATCATCAAAGTCTGGACACATGCCCCCCCCATGCTTCAAATCATTCACCAACTTTGAGGTTGTCACCAATTTATGTATTATATGTATAAAAAGGATATAGGTGGATGAAATGAAGGTTCAAATATGAGACCTAATGAAAGACTCGACTTAAAATCTACAAGATCTAGCGAAAGACTCAACTTGGTAGGAGAGGTGACTATTTCATTTTTTGATGAGCTTAAAACAGGAAAAGAACTATGTTCAAGGCTTTGGGTTCAACCCCCAGATTTATGTTTCATTTTTTAACGAACTTGTTACAGAGAGGAAAAACTATGCTCATAGCTTTTGTTTCATTTTTTAATGAGATTGCCACAGAGAAGAGAAACTATTCTCGTGACCTTTCTTGATCATGGCTTCCAAGAGGATGAAGCTCTAGAAGGACACCATGCCAAGGGACAAAACTCGGTCATGGCTTCCAATAGATCTTCATTGGATGGAAGAAGAATGCTCTGGAAGGAACACATTTCGAGGGTCACAACAAGGGTAAGGAGATCAGGCTCCAATATCCCTACCGAAGAGATTACTATGTCAACTACCAGATCTAAGTCATCGGAAGTTGAAGTCATGGGAGACAATGCCACATAATTAACATGTGGCGGGAGCGATACTATTTGCATATAAGAACCATTTAGGGAGGTAATCCAATCAAGACTGATGAATGAAAGTTGATCAATTGTCACTATTCTTCCATCATGAGGGAAAGATATCACATGAAGGAGAGTGGACACAATAGATTTCATGGAATAGACATGATCTCGCCCAAGGAGTAAATCAGAATCCAAGGGGTCCTAGACTACCATAACATCAATAAAGATAGTTTTCCATCCCAAATTTATAGGAAACCAAGGAAGGATCTCTAAAGGGTGATTGGTTCTTCTGTTAAAAGAGGACAGAGTCTAGGTATCCAACACAAGCTGAGGATAACCCAAATATTTCCAAGCAGTAGAGGATAAAATACTAATGGATGAACCTTCATCTATCAACGCATGAGGAATAGATCAACTACAAACCTGTACTGTAATCTTGGAAGGAATGTGAGAGGGAAGACGAGGTCCACTTAGCACACCCCAATAAAAAAGGATGGCATCGTTACTTGGAGGGGTTTTCGGAGGAGAAGGAGGAATTCCCCCCGACATGGTAGATTCTGTATCAATGAGAAAAACATGGGCAGAATCAAGTTTATTCTCTAACGGGAGAGTTAGATCGATGGATAATGACATCAAATCAATAACCTAGGTTTCTTTCTCAAAGGGGAGAATGGGGTTGATAGGTGGAAACAAATCGACCATTTGGGTTGCACTCTCTAATGGGAGAGCGAGATCATCTAAAGATGGGATCAGATCAACCACTTTGTCAACTAGTTCAACTAAGGACGTGACCATATTGATGACATGATCAACTGGACCAAAGAAACTACTTTGGCACACATCATAGGAGGAGTGGGTTAACCACATAGGCACTCTTCAGATGAAGGGTGGGACTGAACAATGATAGGACTAGATCAGTCACTTGGGTTTCACTTTTCAGATGAAAAGTGGGGTTGATCGATGATTGTACTGGATCAACTACTTTGGTTAGTGGTTAAACCGAGGATGAAACTAGATTGACCACTGGATCAACCAGATTGACCGGGGATGTAATTGGATTGACCAGTGCATCAACTAATGATGGGTTGGGAGAAATATTACGATAACCGATTGGAAGTTGAATATTTTTCAAAAGAAAAAAATCCTCATCCATACGAGGACAACGATGAAAATAATGATCACCTTCGCATAACATACAAGGAAATTTGATAGTTGTCTTATTATTACCAACCTTAATGTCACTAGTTGACGGGGCATCACCAACATGTCCAGCAGAGTTCGATGACATGGAGGAATGCATTTCTAAGACCTTGGGAAGAGCACGAAAATACCTCAGAAAGTGCTCACCCTTACAAAGACTGCAAGGGAATTTGGGTTTCAGATTCTTCATTTTAATCTTATTGACCTCATCAACACTCCTAGTACTATTAACAATAGTTGGTTGCTTAGATCCAACATCTGATGTAGTTGGAGGCTTGTTCCTTTTCGGGTTCTTCTTCATATTCTCTTTCTATTTCTTCTTCTTATGATCAACCTGGCTACTTGCTTTAGAGCTTTCACTAGGTGAAGAAGGAGAAAAGGAAGGAGACTTAATGGGTGAAGAAGGTGAAAAGTTGACATGAGGTTGATGTGTGGGTGGTGCACTGACATCTGAAGTATTAGGTGCAGCTGAAGCACTGGGAGGATTTGAGCTCACCAGAGTGGGGAATAACCAAACTGGTAATCCAATGGTGAGTTCTGGAAGACTCGGTGTGGCAATATATGGAGGACCAAAGTTTACAAAAGAAGGAAAGGTGAAAGGTTCCCTAGGACAATGGGTTTTTCCATTGGTACTCCCAGGAATCAATTCCATTAAAATTGACTCAAACTAAGGTCCACTAATTAAAACAAACAACACACACTATGAATCTAAAAGAAAAGAATCAAACAAAACTTCCCACAATGAAACCACTAGTTGGTGATGAAATCCAACATCGTGAGATCAATATAGGAAGGGGCAGGGATAGAGTGGGTGGATCAGTTATGTTGGCGACTTTCTTAATGCACTTACACCTTGGTGCAATCTTCCACACAGTAAATGTCAATTTACCCTCTAAGGAGACCGAGTGAGTTTGACCAATGTCTATTCTAGGGATAGTGAGACTTCCCTTCACCATCACCTCATGTAAGAAACTGAACATTATGGCTACTAAGGTCACCAACTCGGAATCATCCCCTGGGTGGGTACAGTCGACAGTCTAGTCCAAATGTATGGGAAGGATAACAAGTCTGAAATCCTTCAAGAGAACTGAGGACAAATGGACCAGTAGAACTCCAGAGGACCCCGAACGGATTCAGAATTCATGAAGCACTGAGACTAAATGAGGACAGTTGAACCTTAAGAAGACCCCCAATATACGATCTGACTACTACAAATGGTTGAACCACGGAGGGATAATCTCCATAACTCTCTAGAACGTGACCTCGTGTGTAACCCCTGTGTGAGAGGGGGATCCCAGAAAGCCTATACGACATTGGATTTGCTCTCCCTATTGCAATATGCTAATGTTTGTTTGAAATATTTAGAAATTTATCCTTTCAACCTATTCCAAAGCCCTACACCTTAAGCTAATGTAGGTTTGCTAACAGAAAATGTGAAAATGTCTAATGAATTTTGGTTAAGTGCTTGATTTTAAGGTTGTTATTTACTTAGAGGTGTATGAGAGTGAAAACTAATGATATCATGGCTCAATTCCCAAAACATGCATAAGAAATGATAAGCGGTATTTTCTTTCAATGAATGTCTATTTAAGGGAAGGAGAAGGATTTTCCTTTCACTTTCAAACACTAAGATGGAATGACCTCATGCAATAGTCCTCAATCAAAAATTTGATACAATGCTAAAATGTTTATATGTGACTGATAATCAGTTTGATGTAAAGCTTCCTATGTTAATCAAACTTCAAGATATGTGAGATTTAAGCAACCTGAAAGAAAACTTCACATAAAAAAAACACACCCTCGTTGTGATCAAACAAGAAAAAATAAAACCAAATCTAGACAGGAGGAAATTCTTGGAGAAAAGACCTCAAAGATCAAAATGAAATAGTGAAAAGATCTTTGAATTTCCTTACAACAACTTTCGGTCAATCAGATAAGTGAGAAAGTAGTAGATCGACTCCAAATCTTAGGGAAGAAGAGTGACTCAAAGAAAGCAAAATAGATGTCAAAAATCCAAAAAAAACATCATTAATCCTTAGAAATCAAATAATTGGAGGCTAAGCAAGAACACACTAAGATAGCATAAACCCTGAGCAGATGAATCAACAAAAAGAAGACTGAGAAAAACTACTCCCAAGAAGATTTTTGCAGAAAAAGGGGCAACGCTCTGGTGTCAAGGGTACCAAATCATTGCAACTCTCTGTGGGAGCCTGCCAGGGAGTGCCAATGCCTTGGTGTTAAAGGCAGGGGAGTGTTGGCCTCTCATAACTCAAAATTTTTTCCCAGAAATTAAAAAAACCTCAGAAAAAATGAAAAGATTTAGTGTGTAATATGAATCCAAGAGCCAACAACACATATAAGGATCATAGAAACAACATGCACAATATTAAAAAATGAGAAAAGGCCAAAACAAGACCTAGGAAAGGAATCAAAAATCAAAGTTTCTCCCCAGTGGAGTCACCAATTTCTGTTACAGAGAAATCCCCCTTCGGACAAATGGATTCTCTCTTGGGCTTTATACTCCTAAGACCAAGACATAAAAGTGCTATTGTGGGCACTTGCATTTCTTTTCCTGAAGATAAAATATTCAAAGAAGAAGAAGGAAGAAGGGTAAATACCTTTTACCAAGGTTTTTCCTTGCTCAATCCAGGCTGATCTTGATCTCCAAGTTCTTCATAAGGTCTTGCAATACAATGAGAAACAACAATGAAACATACATCCTACTCTACCATGATTAGCTTCATAATGGATGTATAAAAGAAACAAGTTCATGAAATGTACACAAACGTTAAAGAAAACAGGCCAAGCATAGATTTATATTAACGAAAACAAACTAAATTGCTTACAACCATAGATGTAGGTGCAACAACTTCGCTAAGCTCTCTTTGTCTAGACCCTTGATCAAATAATCCACACACAGAATGATGATGCTTCAATGATATCTCCCTTATGAGATCATAATTTTGATGTTTTACAATGTCTCCATATGCTTTTACCATGAGAGGGCCTCCTTATATAGGCTTGGAGAGGCCTAACCACTTAAGAGATTCTTGGGATAAGTTGAGGATTCTTCTCCTTTAGTTGTGGAAATTCCCTAAGATTGAGCCTTGACCTTAGATCCGAATACAACCAACTCCATATAGGAAGGTATTCTTCCCTGATTTTTCTCAACAATCCAAAAAATCGCTCAAAAAAGGATAGAACTCCCCCAAAAGGGTGCATAGAGTGTTGCAACTCTCCCCCAAGGAAGGCTAGGCAACACTGGCACTCCCTGACAGTGGGTAGGGGAGAGCTTCCCAAAATTCCTTCACAAAATCCTAGAGCTCCCCTAGAAGGGTGTACAGGGTGCTGCAACGCTCCCCGAAAAGAGGCTAGGGAGCCCTGACACTCCTTGATAGTGGGTAGGGGAGTGTTGCCTTCCAAAA
>JZKD02S1607681.1:616586-629007 GCA_000966675.3 Picea glauca | reverse complement strand
AGAATTTCCCTCAAGAAATATCAAGATTACTATAAGTCTAGGGAATTAAGAGAAGAAATACTCGAAATGACATAGAAAGAGGAGGAGATATTAAAATCCAAACTTTATATATATTTTTAATATTCAAAGATCCAAACAACATAAACTAAATCCACAAACCATTAGAACTATTTTTTGATAGGTTTGTTATATGAATCTATAAATTTTCTCAATTTAATGGGATCTGGTGATGTCTCTCGACTAACATTTGAATAAATTTGTTATTTATGTAGAATATATTCTCAGAGCCAAGCTAGATCTGGTAGGGGATCAAGAGCCACTCTTTCCAAAGTCACCAAATCTGTGACAAGTGGTGTCACTAGGGATGAACTAGAAAATTTTAAGACTAGTCTTCTTGGCACTCTTAGCTTACAGCTGGATACTTTGAAATTTAAAAAGAAACAAGAATATAAAAATGTTTCTCTTTCTATTTTTTTCCCTAGATGTAGGAAAAGACACTCACTAAAAGAATGTCCTCTTGATAGTATTGAAATTTGTGTTATTTGTATAGGAGAGAATTCCATGGAGCATTGTTCCTCCTTAACTGGAATTATAGGTTTATCAAGAAGGAAATCAAGCAACAGAACAATTACTCTTGTACCGAGGACAATTGCAACCAACGACACCATGTATGTCTTTAAAACCTACATCCTAATTTACTTCATATTATCCTAGTCAATAGTATCCACCATAATACTTGGATCCTATTATTCCTTGGGAAGGATGGCCTCAACATGAGGTCCACAATCGTCCTTGGAAACATGGATAACAAGGACCCATCTATGGGAATATGCCTTCGTATGCCTATCCTACACCACCACAACCATCATACCCTATACTATCACCTCAACAATATTCACAACAATGATATATGTAATGACCCCTTCGTTACGACATATAAGTAGGTAAGTAAATAGTGGTGAATTTTTTTGGAACATCAGTATAACAATTTACATGTGACAGTAACATATATTAGTATTTACACATTCTATTATCACCTACATCATTACAAAACAAGAATGAAAGACAACATCATGTATTATATATTACACAACAAGAATCTAATACTAATATATCTATTATATCACATCATTATAACAAGGATGTTTATCCTCCCAACCTACCCTGCATGGTTAGGCCCTCCAAGACACATAATAAACTCTCAAGTCCATGATTCATCTATTTGATTTTGAGCATTTAAGGTCTCACGACTAAAAACTATTCTGAGGAACAAGGAGGTATCGAAATCCCTTAACAAATTCTAGACTTACAAATCAATACTAGAATTCAACGTTAAATAAATAAAATATAAATCACATGCTCAAGGATCGAACAAATAATATATTACGATCTACTTAACATACTATACTGAGTCTAAAAATCTACCAATGACATAACAAAAAATTCAAGTAAACTCAACGCACCACTTAATTAAGATATGCACAATTCGAACTTAAACATTATTAGAGACATAGATGAATAATTTTGTATATTTATTCAATTAAACATTTCCTAACATCATTAGGATTAAGATCACTAAAAAGTCATAATAACTCAATGGAATGATCAATATTGATTAGTATACTAATCTCATTAATGTGAAATGATTAATACTATTCATTCACTAAATAAATTATTTAATATAATAATTTTAAGATATATATATATATATAGAAATGATTAATACTATTCATTCACTCAATAAATTATTTAATATAATAATTATAAATTATATATATATATATATATATATATATATATATAATATAATTATATATAATATAATGATTAATACTATTCATTCACTAAATAAATTATTTAATATAATAATTTTAAATCATATGTACATGTATGTAACTTTTTTTTTCAATCCTATGCCTTTGCAAATCAACATATTCAACATACAATTTAATATCACTTAAACAAGAGAATAATATAATCAATCCCAATATATTTAATGTATTCTCATTATATCATTAACCTAATAAGTCCGAAAGTATTAATGTCTCTTCAAGAGTTCTATTATTACCATTCAACTTAAACTTTTAAAGTTCTCCCAAAAGACTACTCAGGTTTGCATTCACCCAAGACCAAATAAATAGAAGTTAAAATTCAAAATCTTTAAGGAGAATAAGTTAAATTAATGATGAAGTATTAATGTCTCTTCAAGAGTTCTATTATTACCATTCAACTTAAACTTTTAAAGAGTTCTATTATTACCATTCAACTTAAACTTTTAAAGTTCTCCCAAAAGACTACTCAGGTTTGCATTCACCCAAGACCAAATAAATAGAAGTTAAAATTAAAAAACTTTAAGGAGAATAAGTTAAATTAATGATTAAGTATTAATGTCTCTTCAAGAGTTCTATTATTACCATTCAACTTAAACTTTTAAAGTTCTCCCAAAAGACTACTCAAGTTTGCATTCACCCTGCATTCACCCAAGACCAAATAAATAGAAGTTAAAATAAGAAAACTTTAAGGAGAGTAAGTTAAATTAATGATTTCATCTGGATTTACTTATTTCAAGTCTAAACCAGAATTTTTAATCAAAATTCCGTTTATTAGTCTGTCATAGGATTTGAACTCGAAACCTCTTGGTACAAAGATTTCAAAAAATGGCACCAACTACCTGGTCGACATTTATTCTTAACACTATAGTAAGAGCGACATTCGGATCGAATTTGAACTTGAAATCTATTATAATCACTATTCCATTAGTAGTCTACCATAGGATTTGAACTCGAAACCTCTTGGTACAAAGATTTCAAAAAATGGCACCAACTACCCGGTCGACATTTATTCTTAACACTATAGTGAGAGCGACATTCGGATCGAATTTGAACTTGAAATCTATTATAATCACTATTCCATTAGTAGTGTTTAGTTTTGAATGTCCCAACAACATTTTTTTAAAACTAGAAACATAACAGAGTGGAGTTCTTAGACGATACCTTCTAATCTTCCAACGAACTCTCCAACAGGTGGTGAATGAAAGTATAGTAAGTCAGAACTAAGGCGAGGAGGCGGATGGGTTCCCTCAGTGGAAGATAAAAAGATTAAAGCTTGAATACATGATCAAGGACAATTCACATCAGTTAATATACAGTTTGAGTGGGCTTAATAGTTAAGAACATGTATTTCTTCTTAAAAAGTCACAAATTCAAATCCAAAAGAGTCAGATTCAAATCCAGAAAAATGTAGGATATATATACTAGACCATCTGAAATTCTAATTTCCAGATAGGTGTATAAATTCCAAGTTTCTACAAAGTTCTAACTTCCAGGATTTCTAATTAAAATACAACGACCATAACGAGTTCAAATTGAAATTCCATTATTTCTACGACACCGTAAAATATTAAATCCCGGAAGTGCAATTAAATACACAACATTCAAAACGAATTTCAATTCAAGGTTTGCAATAATTTTCAGCGGTCATATAGATTATAACTTTGGATTTTGATAGATTCCAACGACCAACGAAGTTCTAATTTTCGAAAAACATATAGATTTTATAGTGACCAATAATTTTTAAATTTCGAAAGCAAAGGATTCGACAACGACCAACAAATTAAATTTCGAAATGCAAATTATTGACAAGGACTACACAGTTTCTAAGTTCTCCGACTTGCATATATCTTGACAGTGTTAATACTGATTTCTAAGTTTTTGGTAATTCCATTAATCTTAAAAGTGGCCATTCAATGTCTCCATTTCCAGAATTTCCATTAATTTTTACAGAGGTCATAATGTGTTTCAAATTCTGGGTCTGCAAGTTAATTCACAACGACCCTACAAATTACAAAAAGTAAACTAATTCTACAACGATAATAATGAAATTAAGTTCTCCTATTGTATATTAGTTTGCAGCGATTTATTAAAATAAAATCTCCATATGGTGTAAAAAAAATTGGCATCGATTACATAAATTTTAATTTCTAGATTGATAATAGAATTTAATAGTGGCAATGCGAACTCAAGATTTAAAAATAATTGACACCGTAAAATTAAATTCAATTATGGTCTATAGTTTTAATTGGTGGAGATTACAAATAGTTATGCAACGATTTTACAAATTATAATGTACAAATTTACTCGGACACAATTTATAACTGGCAACACTAATGATGGAGATTTGGATATGTACTCCGACCACTTGTGCTTCTTCATAATCCATCTTATTAATTACATAGATTTCTGGTATCTTTGAGCTAATGCCATGGGTACTCTTCTTCCTCATTATCCCACTTACAAGAAATCAATAAATAATAGCTTCAAGACTTGCCTCTCAAGGAAAAGCTTCCACTCTTTCCACAATCTTGGTATCCCAACTCTTACAAGTAAAACACATTCTACAAAATTTTGATAGCATAACATTACCAAGAAAAGTGAGATCCATTTCTCTTCTACTACATTTGTTTTATAAAAAAATCCCTAATGACACATGTCCTCATGCACAATTAATTATCTTTTTTAATTAAGTTAATTAGGATTATTCACGCACACACTTGTCATACTTTCGCCAAGTTGCACAAGTAATTACCATTTTTATTTTACTTAAAAAACCAATTTTTCTCACATTCCCAATGTGTTCCTATATTTTCTCTTAGTTGTTCCTTTGTTCTCCAAATTTTCATTTAATGAGTGTCTCCTAACTAGATCTTAGTTAGAGTTGGATTAGAAGTCTTCTTCTAGTTAGACTAGTGGTAGGTCGACTCAAGATTCTATTCTATGTATATACCTATTCTCTCAAGTTATTATTTATTTCTATTTAAAAATTCATTTTATTAGTTTCATGCACACATGTGCATTTTATCCAACCTTTAAATTTGATTCCCCTTTTTCCTAAAGTTTGATTATTATTCAAATATTTTAATCTTATGTCATAATTCAATTATTCTTTTAATTAAATTTAGACTTAGACTTAGTCTAAGACTTAGTATTAGAATTTTTTGGGGATTATAATTAACGATATGATGTTTAATTAATTATTTTATTCCAACAAGGTCTAATCATTTCAATGTTTTCTAGGTCACCTAGGTTTATTGACTCGAGTTTAATTGCACAATGTTCCCTTCAAGACACACCTCCGTGCTCCAAGGGTGCCACTCACATTAGACTGGTTTTGGAAGTTTGTCCGACCCTTGGAGTCAACACTCCATTCGATCGACCTTGTGAGAGACTAAGGGATTCTAAGGAATAAGGACTATGCCTTATTGCGTGCCCCTTAGAAATATGTGTGAGTGACTATCTCAATACACCCTCATGACATCGTGGACCTATAGAGCTAGGTAAGCATTAACCTACCATTCCTCCCACGACGAGGGTGCTAGTAGGCTGTGACATGGAAACTTCCACACCTCTCCCTAAAATGTATGGTTTCTTTGCATGACTGCTTTACGCGTTATGTGAATCAGATTATCAAGCATCGTTAGGCCTACATCCACTAACAAAGGAAGTGTCATTAATCCATATTCATGAATAATACTGTAATCAATCATATATCACATATGCGTAAAATGTAATACTCAAACAAATACAATCCAGTCCCTAACTCAATTCAAAGTCCAAGGAATTCCATTGATTCCATCAACATCCATAACTTGTCATGTGTCCTACACACTCAGGAAAACTCATCAATTGCATCTTCTAATACATATACATCAAAATAACAATAAGTCATAATACATCATCATCATCATGTATAATCCATAATCGAAACAAAATCACAATGTACCATAATCAGATCACTTGCACACAAGTTTCCTCAAAGAATAAGTCAATAAAAATGTGTGTAGCAGAATGGGATGTTACATACACCCCCTCCTGTTTTAAATTTCATCCCAAAGTTGTACAATATAAAAATGAAAGTAAATAAATGTATCTGACATAGATCTATATATCTAATCTATCAAATAAGTAAGGAAACTATTGATGCATCTCATATGTGTCCTCCCAAGTAGCCATGTGTGGACTATAGTTGTCCCATTGGACATTGAATTGATCGAATATTCGTCGTCATAGTTGTCAAATGTGATGGTCTAGAATCCATATTGGCTCCATCATGAGAGCCCCCTCGTTCGACACCTATAAATAACTCATGTAAATAACATGTGACGGATCACTAACATAATGTTGTAAAATAGATACATCAAATACATAGTGCATACACATTAAAGAATCAGGTAAGGCTAGTCGATAAGCCAGAGGTCCTTTCTTTCCCACAAACTAGAAAGGTCCCACAAACCTAGGAGAGAGTTTATCACCCTTTCCAAACTTGATCGAACTCTTTTGTAGTTTTACCCACAAAAAAACTATGTCTCCAACTTCATAACTATGATCAACGTGATGAGCATCAACATAAATCTTTTGTTGATCCTGCGCTTATTTAATCCTTTTTATTATCTATTACATATTTTCTTCCATTTCTTTGATTACTTATGGTCCTACCAGGACCCTATGCTCAAGGAGATCCCAACTCAATGACATCTGACACGGTAGCCCGTAAAGAAACTCAAACGATGTCATTTTAATCATACTTTGGTAATTGTTGTTGTATGAAAATTATATTAATGATAACATGTCTTCCCAATGTTTTTGTTGGTCCACTACATACATACACAACATATCCTTCAAAATCAAGTTCACCCTTTCTATTTGTCCATCTGTCTTTGCATGATAAGTTGTACTAAATTTCAGTTGTGTTCTCAAGGCCTCTTGGAAATTGGTCCAAAACGGTCCTATAAACATTGATCCTCAATCGTATATGATCATTCTTGGTACACCATGTAATATCACAATCTTTCCAACAAAATCTCTAGTTATGTCTAGAGCCTGATATGTCATATCTACTGTAATAAGTGTTCACTCTTCATCGGAGTGTCTACTACCACAAAAATCGAATCATGTATGTGACATCCAAAAAAAAAAGTATTTTAGAAAGTCAAAATTTGTTAAAAACTAATCCATTTTTAGTAAATTTGAATTTGAAATTTTTTTTCCATTTATGGAAATTCTGAATTTCAAATTTGATAAATTGTAATTAATTATTATGACTATTGGACAGAGACCTGATTTGACCCAACTAACTATTTGACTATGACACTTGTATGTAAAAAAATATTGTTTTATTTATTGCAGGAGGACAAATGGAACAACCATGCTAAATTTTGTTGACCATGATTCCATGAGAGGAGAACATGTTGGAACTACCTCTGGGCTGATTTTTACAAGTGGCCAATCAAGGATTTGGCCATTGGAAGCCCCTAGAAATCAGGGATTTGGAAAGCTGCGAAAATTCCCAAGGGAGGGAAAAGACCTAGGCAAAAATGTTTTTTGGATATATAGCATATGAGAGGAGGCAGTACACTGCCAAGTAAGTTGGGAAAGGAATTACCTCTTGCTGCTATGAACACTCCCTGATGAGTGTGAGGCAAGAAGAAGTTTTTTGAAATTGAATGATGTTGTTGAGGAGGAGTTCCAAGTTATCCCTCATGGATTCATGGTTAGACTAGGGGTTGAACATGACAAGTGATTTGGCTGCCTTGTTCTATGGTTGGGAGGAACGCGGTTGTTCCCTTTGTCTTTTCGCAAGTGGTTCAAATATGTTAAATTACTCCTTCTCTCTTTGAATACTTATACATCTGATGTAATTCATTTGTTAATTCTGAATTGGAATATTTTCCATCTCTACTGAATGATTAAATCATTGATGTATTGCATCTATTAATTCTTAGTTGATATAATAACCTGGGTGAAATCTGTTTGAGTGTATGAAGAATAGATACTAACAAAATGCCCTACAAATCTAATTATGAGTGACTCTTACAGTTGGATTAAATTCTGAATGAATTCTAGATCTTACCTTTTAAAGATTATGATAGATTGAAAAGATTATGCATGGTTAGATTCTGGAAAACAATGATTTCTTTAAACTAGATTTTTACTATACGAAAGTAACTGTAGGATAAAATACCAAAGCATCAAAATTCCTTTTTCAAGACTGCCTATGTATAAATGCCTTTGTAACTAAGTTTATATTTCTGCAAGTAAATCTTAGGTTCATAATTACTTGTTCAAGACCTTCATTTTCCACATAGAATTGAATTAAAACTAGTGTGAAACACTATCTATTTCACGGTATAATTATATTCATATAAAAGATATAGGTCTAATTATTGTTGGCGATCTGTTTAGACGTTACAGAAGAAAAAAAAGGTTGCATACCTACAACAAAATGTATAAATATTAGATATGTTCCTATATTATGTAAATGAAAGACTATTCTGGAAGATATGTAAATACAACTATATAAATGAAATGTTGGATGTAGGAGACCAATAAATTTATTCAGAAATAGAGAAGCTAGAATTTTAACGCATTCGTAGGTATGATATGGGTTGGATTTTCCTAGCCTTAGGCACGGCAACAACTCATTTCTTATCATTATAAATCGAATACAAAAAAATAAAGGAGTACCAATAACTCTATTACCATAGCTAATTTCTGGTAAATACATTAGTGTCAAAACAGTCAAGTTGAGGACACATAAGTCGAAATGCCTTGGATGTAATATTTATTTTTAACAATAATTGCTGCTCGATAATCAAGAGACAAACTCACTATGATTTACCATATCATCCAAGTATATTCGACATGGCCTATAGCTCAATATCAAGAAAATTATTACATAATTTGACCAAACTCAAATCGAACACAGACCTTTATGCAAGAGGGGTTACACTTCATACTAACAATACTGAGGGCGGAACAGAACTAATTGAAAACGAAAAATTGGATGGAGCCACGAGCACCATTTTCCTAGCACCTGTAGAGTTAAAACTGAGAGGAGATGGGCTTGGAACCTGAATACCTTTTGTGCCAAGAACAGGGGTGGTTATCCGAAACTTGCACAGACTAAATCCCTGCAAAAGTATGCCCTATAATTATTAGCAATATGTATATGAATGAAAGATAACGAAACATTAAAAGGATTGATGTTTTGTTAAACAAATAGAATATTCCAGAGAGACACTTATTTTTTGACAGGCAGGGTCATATTTGTCCCCACTGCTTGCTGACTGGATGGATGTCTAGGCTAAGGGAGAGTGGTGCAGTAACTCCCTGATGGGTACCCTCGCATAAAACAGGGCCCATCATTAGTGAATTATAGCCAATCTTAAAAAGAACAAAAATAACCAGTGGAAAACTTTCTTTCTACAACAGTCAACGAATCTAAATAAATTGAAATATTCTACAGGGCTAGCCTTGCTTTAACTTATAGATGGAATAAGTCATGATGTACGAAGTCCCACTATAAATCCTACACACTGAACTGATACTATACCTAACTATTGAATTTAAACCTTCCAAAATTTGAAATGCAGAAAGTAATAACAGTACAACAATCAATACAGAGATTTCATAACCAGACCCGAGAGGTCGCATTGCACTTGTAGTATTCTTAACATAATAAAATTACGATTCAAATATCATTCGACGAAAGTAAATAGTCTTTTTAAACACAGAACTATCAACTCAAGGTGTCATATACTGTAAGGAAGTTCCTATGGATTATACGAGAGCACTTTAAGTAGATTTCATTAATTTATACCCAAACAAGAATGCCTTATCCTTGAAGAAACTTCCCGGTGTAAGGACCGGTTAAGATTCGGAGAAAGAGAACTGACGGGTGGACTCACCCCTTCACGAAGAGAAAGAACAAGAAGCGATATAGGGATTTTCACACAAAGTTACAATCAAATCTAACAAAACTTATTATGCTTTCAATACTGGACCTCGATGCAAAACCACAGGGTAAGAGCAAGCAAGAACATCAATATTAAAACATAAGGAAACCCTAAGTTTCCTTCTTCCTAGGAGACTAAACTGGTAAAATCATCTGAAAGTGGAGCGAGGAGATGGAGTTCCGAGACCTCGGAAGTATTAAAACGGGAACCAAAGAACTTCTCAACTTTTAATAGAAGAAGGAATAACCCCGAAGAATTTCCCAGTAATATCGATTAACAAGAGTTACATAATGAAGAAATAATTTCACTGCAGCGGACTCTGCTCTCCTACTTAAACACAAGAGCCTCAAAAACTTACCAGGAAGGTAGTTAATGCTAGTTGTTCCAATGAGCAATGATCTCCAAGGTGATAGCCTCCCACGCTGAGAAAGAAACATATAAAGTCTTTTGGACTAGGAAAAAAATCACTTAACAGGGAAACAATACACAGAGCCTTTCGGAGTTCGCAACGACAGGGAATAAACTCACCTAACCCTAAGGGGAAAACTTCACACTGCATAGAGTAAATGTTGAAGGTGTAGGACTGGTGGAGCCATGTGCTAGGGAAGAGCTGGCATGAAAAGATTATAGGAGTGGTCAAGTGAAAGGGCCATCAAAATGTGTGCAAAAAAACCTCCCCATTAATCATGGGTGTAGAACCTTAACTCCCTTTGACAAGTATGCCTCCTACCTTAATAACAATATTGCGAAATTAATGACAGTCACGTCGAGAGACAACTAGTCACGACTAGTTAGGTACAAACTGCTTCATCCCAGTTAAACTACCATCGTCATTTTGTTTTGATAAGATAAAGTTGAGTTAAGACTTAGTTGAACAACACTTTCACGCGGGATTTTTCCTTACCTAAAACCGTTTTAGCATAGTAACTAGAAGAATTGTAATTACGAAGGAATTCGCAGTGAAATCCATTTAAATGACCCAGACATGGTCAAATGGTATGATATGTTATGTATTTTATACTAAAGGTAGAACATCCGACGCTACGTTCATTTTGGTAGGTGTTCCATTATTACAAGGTCAATTATATAGACTTGCGTGCAAGCATGAAGGGTCAGATATTAAAAAAGACAACTAGGACTCCAATCCTATTTGTACATTTCTATATAGATAGAAATAAGATTATAAGTTTAATATCTATATGTAAAAGGAGAAATTATATGTGTTGCAGAAAGGTGCTAGAACTTTTGGAGAGCCCCTTATATAAGGTTTTTAAGTTATTTTGGTGTAGGATTGTTCTCACACGACGAACATAAAATAAATATATGATCAAAGTGAAATTTACCTATCCCTTACTTTTATGAATCTTTTAGACGAAATTGGAGGTTAACGACCCATAGAAATTTTCATTTTATGCCAAAATTGATGTACATTACAATGTATCCTTGTTGTCAATGGAAACAAAACGATAAATCCATCGAAATTACCTCCCATTTTGATTCAAGAATAGTGTGTGGTTGTAACAATCCTACTGGATGTCTATGTTCAACCTTCGCTTGCTGACATTCTAGACATCTTACCACATAATTAACTATGCTCGCTTTCATTCCATTCCAGAAGAATAAAGGATTCAAGTCAGCCTTCATCTTAGTGTCTCCCATATGGGCTATGTACATTGATCTATGTGCTTCACTCAATATGAAACTTCTTATTTCATCATTAGGCGGTACGTAAATTATTTCGTTAAATCTCAACAATCCTTCGTTGTCCAATGAGTAACCTTTAAACTTCGGTATCATCATGGTATTTTGTCCAATATTATCCTTAACTTCTTTATATTAGTCATCATCTATCTGTAAAGTTGGAATCTTTTCTTGAAGATTCGTCTTAAGAGGTATTATCGAGAATATCTATGGTCTTTGACTCAATTTGTATTCTACTTTGTTCATTGTTCCCTTAATGTAAGTAATCTCAAAATATTATTCTCTAAGTAATTATGACCTATTCCTTTGTCACGTGTTCAAGTCACTCTGCGAAAATATATGCTACAATCCACAGTGATCTGTCTTTAATTTGAATTTTCATCCAATTAGATAATGTCTCCATATTATCAAGGCATATAAAATTGCTAATAATTCCAAGGTGTGCATTGTGTATTTCTCTTCATTCTTTCTCAATTTCCTTCAAATGTAAGTGATCACTCGACTGTCTTGCATCAAAAATTTGCATAAATCTTCCTTGGATGCATCCGTGCATACCAAGAATTATTTGTCCATGTCGAGGACATTTAGTATATGTTGGATCATGTTGTCATTGATGCCAATGGTTTGATTGATTGATGTCAAGTGATTGATTGATGCCAAAGGATTTATTCATTGATGATTGATGTAATGTAATATGTATTTTCCTTGATGATAATGCATAGATGAATATGGATCAATGAGTTGTCATTGATATGATGAAGATGGATCAATGAGTTGTCATTTATACATGATGAAGATGGATCGATGTGGTTTCTTTGGTATATGATGCATTGTTGGAAAAATGTATAGATGACTCATTATTTTCTTATCATGATTGATAAGGTGCACAAATGGATGAACTCCAAAGTGGTCCCCTTATGGTGAAATCCC
>JZKD02S1607681.1:602374-614637 GCA_000966675.3 Picea glauca | reverse complement strand
AGTGTAGTCGGTGCGTCCAACAATTGGTTTCAGAGAAGGCCTTCACTACAAGCCTTAACAAGATTGAAGGAGATCCATAGACACACAAATGGATGATGAAATACCAATCCTTTATGAGGAAAACTACTCTACTTGGAGAATAGAGATGAGAGTGTATTTGAAGATAATGGGAGCAGTCATTTGGAAGGAAGCCATTGGTGGATCAGTTTCATTGAAGAACAAGTCAAATTTTGCAGCTCAAAGGTAAGGAAAGAAGAATGATGCATTGGCTCTTATGACCATTCTTAGTGGAATCTCAATCCCTATCAAAGAAAGCATGGAACAATGCACTTTTGTCAAGGATCTATGGCTAAAGCTAGAGGAGACATATCAAAGCAAGAAGGAGAAGGAAGATATTGAAGACCACTCCATCAATATTATCAAAGGTAAAGAATCTCAAAAAACCCTTGATTGTATTATTTCTAAATGTGATCTTGGAAAAATTTCAAATGAAGAAAAAGAATCAAGTGATAATGTTGGAAAAAAGGAAGATCTTGAAGATACTTCAAATAAAGGTAAAGAATCTCCAAACACTCATGATTGCAATGATTCAAAATGTGATGATGTTGAATTTTTCTCAAGTGAAGAAGATGATATAGAAACAATTTGTGTAAAGTTTAATGGAAATTATCCCATGGAAAGAATAGAAGAAGATCTATTAGAACTTCAAAAAGAAGTTGAAGAGGGTTTATATAGATATAGAAGTGATCATTTGTATACACATTATAACTACCTTTCGGATAACACTAAGAAGTTTTTTAGGAGAAGTCAAAGGCACATCTTGAAGTTAAAGGGAATGGTCAAGGGACAAGAAGAGAGAAATAAGACTCAATTAGAATAAAAGGAAGAAGAGATCACAAGACTAAAGAATGAAAAAGAAGATATGAAGGTAGATGATGATATTAACAAAAGTTATGAAACTAATATTCATCTCAAGACCCAAACTGAAGAAGCCAAAAGGATATAAGAACTTTTGAAGAATCAAATTAATGAAAAGGAAGAGTCATGTGATAAGTTAGAAGCTAAAGTTGTTGACCTTAGAAATAAGGTAGAGAAGTCAAACAAATTCTTGAATAGCTCACAAATCTTGGATTAGATCTTGGAAAGTCAAAGATCACCATGTGATAAATCAGGACTTGGATACAAAGAAGAAGCTACACATGCTGAAGAAAGCACCTCAAAGAAGCATGAGGTAAGTCCATCAAAGAAGGAAGACAATGTTGAAAAGAAACCATCTACACAAGGCAAGGAAAATTTCAAAAGAAAAAAGCAAGGAAGACATCAAGAAGCTATCTTTGGGACACCAAAGAAAAGGTATGAAAGTATTTTTCATGGTCATTGTTATTCATGTAGTGAATATGGTCACAAATATTTTGAATGTAGATCTTATGAAAGAAGATATAATGGAAGATTTCATAACACCATAAGGTGTTGGAGATGTGATCAAATAGGACACAATGGTGTTCACTGTAACATCATGAGATGCTACAGCTATAGTGAATTTGGCCAAAAATCCCAAGAGTGTTGGAACACAAGAAGAAAGTCTATGATGAGGACTTCAAATAGCATGACTAGAAGAAGGAATGAAGTAAGGAAGGGAGACATATTTGAAAATATGGATGCTCAGAGCTCAAGTTATGAGGAGCAGGGATATCTACAGAAGTGGGTGAAGAAGACAGAGAAGCCAAAACATAATGAAAGACTAAAGGGAAGCTCAAAAATGTCATCTATTGAGGCATACGTGGGTGACAGTGGTCTCAGTCGCATACATACGTGGACTGACCTTGTATAGGTCACGTACATATGTGAGTTGTCTGTGCAATAGGCCGTGTATATGTGGTGAAGCCTAAGGAAAAGGGATATGCACAGGGATTGTAGTTTTATGTGATGGTATAACTCTGTGATGCAAGGTCTGACATCGTTTATTGCAAGTTGTGATATTGTTTGTTGTAGGTTTTCATGATTCTATATTGGATTATGTAACGTGATGATGTAAAATAAAATATTGGGTGCATGGCACTAACCCATGAGTATGGATTGATGCAAGTTTTGTTGAAGAACAATGCTAGTTATGAAAGTGAAGTTATGACACCTTGGTTATGTGATATATCTTGATGATGTGTTGGAAGCTTACTTGTTGGAAATATTGATGCATGCATTTATCATATGGATGGGATACACATTGGGACATGTGGTTGGTGAGTTGATGAGGTGATCATGTTGTACATAATTGATGATTCATAGCTTGATTGATAATTGATACATGTTTGGTACACTCATAGATGGAATATGCTTGATGATACTACACCATTGGTACTACTTGATCAGCACAACAATTGGTATTTGTTTAAGATACATGATTGTGGCACTTGGTTCATGATGGAGACATATCATGAGTGATATGACACATGGTTGACATATTGGTAGATGCACATGGTTGGCATATCAGTAGATGCACATGGTTGACATATTGGTAGATGCACATGGTTGGCCTATTGGTGGATGCACATGGTTGGCATATTGGTAGATGCACATGTTGGCATATTGATAGAGGCATATGATTGATACATTCCATGGATGATATCTTTTGGCACATTGTATGATGTTGATGTACATAAGTGTTGTGTATGATGAGAACACATTTTTGTACATGATGTGCTTGGTTGATATTTTTCTCATGATTCTTTATTTCATTGTTGACATATCTTTGGCTTCATGATTCTTAGTATAGCATGAGTTTGATGCATGAACAGGTCCAAGGATAGTTATATGGTAGCACATTGTTTATCATGCAGAGAATATAGGGGAGACATACCCATAGGGGGAGTCATTCTTCTTCCCATGATTCTAGGATGACATATTTATCATATGCATACCTAAAAAAGAGCCCTATATTTGAAGAAAGAGCACAAAGGCATAATTCCAGGAGGATCGATGGTCACAAGGGGAGTATGTTCGATGTATTTTCAACATTACATCAGAGTGATATCTCTTTTTCAAAAGGGGAGAGATTATTCAGAGGAAGATCAAAGGCACTCAGACAGGGGGAGCATCCCCAAGGAAAGTTCAAGTAGGGGAAGCATCCCCAAGAGGAAAATGACCCTTTGTCATTGATGTCAAAGGGGGAGAGATAGTCACATTGATGTGATTGATGATTATTGATTGGGAGAGATAGTCACATTAAATATTGATGTAGAGCATGACTTATCTACATGTTGACAGAAATAATTGGTAATTGGTGTTGACATCAATATTGGTATTTCCATCAATGCCAAAGGGGGAGATTGTTTGATCATGTTCTCATTGATGCCAATGATTTGATTGATTGATGTCATTAATTGATGTCAAGTGATTTATTGATGCCAAAGGATTGATTGATTTATGATTGATGTAATGTAATATGTAATGTCCTTGATAAGAATGCATAGATGAAGATGGATCAATGAGTTGTCATTGATATGATGAAGATGGATCAATGAGTTGTCATTGACACATGATGAAAATGGATCAATGTGGTTTCATTGGTATATGATGCATTGATGGAAAAATGTATAGATGAATCATTATTGTCTTATCATGATTTATAAGGTGCACAAATGGATGAACTCCAAAGTGGTACCCTTATGGTGAAAGCCCTCATAGGAAGACGCTTTGTGGATTGATTTATCCTAGAAGAATGGTTGGAGGAACCATGCTCTCATTATTGTTTTATCATGATTGAGAAGGTGCACAAATGGATGAAATCCAAAGTGGTCCCATTATGGTGAAAGCCCTCACGGGAATATGCTTTGCGGATTGAGTTATCCTAGAAGAATGGTTGGAAGACCCATGCTTGTATCTAGAATAATGAGATGAAGATCAAGGAAATTGTTGGTGAAACTATCCTAGATGGACAATTCTTATCATGCCATTTGTGGTGGTATGTGGAATGTCGCATAACTCCTCATGGTTTGATATTTATGGCCTTACGAAGATGAAGGACCCCCACATCAAGGCTTGAAGACCCTAAAGTCAAAGAAGTCAAAGTGACCTAAAAGAAGAAATAATTATTTAAATGATAAAGTAAAGTGACAAAGTCAAGGTGGATTATTTAAATAATAAAGAGAAGTGAAAAAATCAAGAAATGATAATGTAAGGTGACAAAATCAAGAAGGAATATTTAAATGATAAAGTATTGGATAACTTTCTATTTATGGAAAGTTGTTAACACTAAAATAAGGAAAATAGTTTAAGTGACCTAGAAATGGGTTAGTATTATTTAAATGATAAAGTAAAGTGACAAAGTCAAGGTGGATTATTTAAATAATAAAGATAAGTGACAAAATCAAGAAATGATAAAGTAAGGTGACAAAGTCAAGAAGGAATATTTATATTGATTAAGTATTGGAGAACTTTCTATTTATGGAAAGTGGTTAACACTAAAATATCTTTTGGAGTATTGGTGGAGAGCTTCTTGTGAGAGATTCTTGAGAATTGTTGGTGTGTAACACTTGAGAATATTGAAGATGTATAGGTGACTGAGGTAACCAAAGGATATCTAAGCCAAATTTTAGAGGTAAGGTGAATAAAAGAGGGCCGAAATTCAAGGGAGGATAAATTATTTTCATGATGCTTTCTAAAGTATGTTATTTACAGGTCGTCTCACCATTTTCGCAGTAACTTTTTTTTTATAATGATTAAGACCGTGAGATTTCCATGCCATTGAGGAAACATATCTAGGTATCTGTGGTGAACAATTAATCTTGTGGGTTGTTTTATTTTTGGATATACACTCCATGGAAAATAAGGTTTGTGGCTAGTCCAGAAACTAGTCTAAAACAAGTGTTTTGGGTAAAAACATCGTAACTTCTTCATAACAGATCCAAATTCAGTGAGACCAAATGTGTTGGTTATATTATATTTTTTATTATGTTGTGTAATAATTTCAGATCGTTTTAAAAAATATTCCGTACAGGACATGCTCTACAAGGTCGCTCTCTAGAATAAGCCAAAATTCAACAAGGTATGCCATTTTTTCTATAAATCCTTTTATGAGAAGTTCCAAGTAGTGAAACCTTGAGGAATTGCATAAAGCACACTGAAGAAAATTTTCTATCAGTTGCGGATCTTTATTCATTACAGGTACAAAGTTATGATTATTTCAAGTTAGGGTTGTTGACTAACCCAAAACTGGTCATGGTTGAGACAAGTAGTTGATGCGTTGGCACATACATGAGGTGTATAGTTGATGATGTTGGTACATATTAATGAGTCATTGTTTATGAGTAGTTGACACATGATTGGTATATACTTGGTACATGGTTGGATGCACTTTTTTATGGTATAGGTTGATTACCAGTTGTTTGGCATGGGTTGGTGCATCGTTGATGCACTTGTTTATGGCAGATTGATATCTGTTGAGGATTGTTGCCTCATATTAGTTGGTGCTAAGGGTGTAAGATGAGTATTGAATTATATATTTCGTTCTCTTGTATAGTTGTACTCTATTCAATTGTTGCTGAAAAACCCCAAGGATTGTAGTCCGTAATAAATAAAAAATTGTACATACATATTGTGTTCTTTGTGTTCCTTTTGGTGATGACTTGTTGATGATATGTTTTTGATATGTGTTTACATTTAATTGGTTATAAATGAAAAAAATGATTAATGATTTAATGGTGATTGTTAACTAAGGAGTTTTGGGAAAAAGAGCCCTACACTATTCACCCCTCCTCTCAGTGTAGTCGGTGTGTCCCGGAGTATCGGTGTTGTCGTCAAAAACTCGATATTTTTAAATTCTTCCACACATTTATCAATCCATACAAACTTCTTATTTTTCTTCTGCAATTTCGTGATTTGATTTTCTATCTTCGAAAAGCCTTCCATGAACCGTTGGTAATATCCTGCTAAACCCATAAATATATGTACTTCTTATACATTTGTTGGTGTTGTCCATTCCATAATGGCCTCTACCTTCACTGGATCCACAATGATACCTTCACCAGATATGATATGTCCCAAGTAATGAATATTTGATTAGTAAAAGAACATTTTGATAGCTTCTCATACAATTTGTTTTCTCTTATAAACTGTAGGGAAAATATCAAGTGTTCATCATTCTCTTCTTTTGCCCGAGAATAAATCAACATGTTATCAATAAATAATTGAAAAACTTCTCCAAGTATTTTCGAAACACCCCATTCATCAAACTCATGAATACCCTTGGGGAATTCGTCAATCTAAAGAGTAAAACTATGAACCCATAGTGTATGAATATCATCCTAAATGTGGTCTTAGGGATATCTTCCTCCTTAATCCGTAATTTATGATATCTCTATCTTAAATCAATCTTTGAAAACATCGTTGCTCATTTTATTTGATCAAAAAATTTGTGTATCCTTGGCATCAGATACTGGTTCTTGATCATATCTTTGTTCAATTGATGGTAGTCAATTCAAATCCTCCACAACCCATCCTTATTTCTAAAAAAATCACGATCGCACCCCATGGTGATACGCTCAGACGTATAAGTCCCAAATCCAATAAATCCTTCAATTGCATTTTCAAATCCTGCAATTTAGGTGTTGACATCCGATAAGGAATTATTTCTATCGGTTCAGTTCCAGGTTTCAAGTCTATTGTAAATTACAACTCTGTCTCGGGCAGTAAACCTAGAAACTCTTCGGGAAATACATCCACAAACTCTTGTACTAAAGGAAGGTTTTCTAATCCTTCTTCCCCTCCCTTTTCGTTTAGTGCTAATATTGCATATATCTTACATCCTTTGCGCATACTCTTTTGAACTTGTAGGAAATAAATAAACCTCAGAGACACCCCCTGGTTTCTTCCTACAATCACTCTACTCTGCCCCAAATCATCCATCAAACTTAATTGTATTGTATTACAGTTAAGCATCGCATCATGTGATTCCAAGCAGTCCATGCCTACCACTATGTCATAAGATCCTAAGATCATCATGTATAGGTTGGCCTTCGTTAAAAAATCTCCCAAGTTAATGCTATAGTCTATAACCTTTCCTCGAAATTGTTGTTTGGTACCCAATGCCATTTCTTCATATCTGAAATCGTCCTGCTCAACTGCCTTTACCTTAATTCTCTTTAGAGGTGCACTAGAGATAAATCTCTCTATAGAACTTGGATCTATCAAAATACCAAAATTTTGGTTGGTGATCGTAACTGATGTCTTGAGTATAGTGTATTGGTTCATCGTTGCTTGTATCCTAGTGGGTCCTAATGATCTGTTCTCTTTAGCATTATCAATCGAAGAATCCCACTAGTAATGTGGCTCCCCACATGTCCAACATCTAGTCTTTGGTCCAATGTTCCTGGTTCCTGAAGTAGAAGTTGTTGGCCTAACAATCCGTGATCTTTGTCTCTTCTATTGAACAAGCCTAAAATGTTGTTGTTGTTGCAGACAATGCTACTGTTGTTTCTAAGCTCCTCTATAAGGGGTCCTCTACTGAGAAGTCTGTCATCTCAGTGTCGAGAACATAGGTTCTTTGGGCATATCCTGTTTCTTGGATGTCTATCTGGATGGTGTTTGATGTTGTTGCGCTCCCCGCATCATATTTCTAGTGGGTCTATAAGGAGTCATGTCCTAACCCCACTTCTCATATCTTCCTCACTAATGATATCCTTATAAACTACATCGTGTAATGTTTTAGGAATTAGGATCCTTACCTTCACATAAATGTTGAAGTTAATGCCAAACAAAAACTTGTTGACCTTTAACTTCTTCGTGTAGCTCCATGAACTTGGCCTCAAACTATGACATCGTACGAATCCCCTATCATAATGTAATGTCCCCCACCTATTGTTGAAAAGGTTTGGGATGACTTAGTGGTCTAGGTATCCCAACTAGGCCATAGTCTCACACTAAGGGGAAAATTCAACCAAACTAATGTTATATTCTTAAGTTGACTTAATGACTTAATGAAAAGGTAAAAAGAGTTAAAAATATAACTCAATGAAGGAATAGAAGCTTTGGAGGTTGAGTTTGAAGTTAACGCTAGGGGTTAACTTAACTCAAAAAGGAAACAAAAAAAGAGTATAAAGAGAAGGCCGGGGCACACCTCTCATTCATTCTGAATTTTGGTATTTGCTTGTTGATCCTCTTGAGCATATAGTTTTGAGTGTTTTGATATTACAAACCCTAGTGAACAACTCAGTGGTGAAATATTCCACTCACCTTGTTCCAAGATTGGTCTCTAGGATGAAATACTCCACCCACACCATTCTACATCCATCATCTATTTAGGAGGACTAGCAGGGCCATAACAGCTGGACCAGTAGGGCCGTACTGGCCCTGGTTTTCTTCCAGGGGTGCACCATTTGTTGAAGGAGAACTTGATCCATCATATTGAGGAAGTCTTGGAGGTTTCTATCATTAGGGTTTTTCTTACAGGCCCTTGATCATCAGTTTGAGGGTTTCCTTGAGGGATCATCATGTCCTATCATTTTTCTATAGGTTGGGACGGTTTCAAGAGGAAGAGGATGAGTCAGTGATTCAGTGCTTCTCAGACCGAGAAGGCCATAGGCCATATCTGACCTTGAAACTTCTCTCAGGGGTTTGTGGTTGCCCGATCTATCATCCTAGAGAGTTTCAGGGGATTTAGAGCCCATATTCAGCTAGGCCGTACTATTGGCCATATTCAGGGTTTCAGGAGGGTCATACCAATTTAGGGTTTCTGTAGTTTCAGGAGGAAGCTTCAGCATTGATTCTCCATACTTCAAGAGTTGCCTACCACTACATTGATCTATCCTTAGGAGGATTTTAGTGGCATCTGAGGGTATTCATATTCATGAGGGTTGAACCCTTGGTCTACATTTTCTTCAAGAGGGTCGTACTAGCAGCTTGAGGGTTAGGCTTAAACCCTAGTTTGCAGTTGAGCATTCATATTCTATTGCAACCTTTGGGAGGCTTGAATTGTATCTTCATGAGCATTTTGTATGCAACTCTATTATTGTCTTGAAGCCATCCAGAGCTATTCCATATCGTCTTCTCTACTTGTATGAGGTGCTTTCTTTCTTACAATAAATTTCAACTATTATGTTTGGTTCTTATCTTGTGTATTATTGATGGTCTTCATATGATTACAATAATACTTTTATAATCTGTGGCTGAATAACTGAAGAAACCCTAAGGCTGAAATGTTCATGGTCAGCCTGCATACACAACAATTAATAATCAAATCAGTGGTTAGTTAGTGATTCCAAGAAAAAAAATACTTGGGATCATTACATTGGTATCAGAGCTCTAATCCTCCAAACCTATGAGGATTAGTGCATGAAGAGGTATAGTGGTATGTTTATGGGTAGAAGGAAGAAGCAGGCTAGTGAAACAGAAGCCGAAATGGAGGGTTCAGGAGATGACTGTGAGCCATAGGGCTTGGCTTATTTGGCAGCCAAATTCCATAAAACCCTAAACCATACAGAAAGAAACCTAGTCCATCACTTATAGGAAATCCAGGAGACAAACCAGAGGGAACAAGCCGAAATCACTGAGACCTTGAAGAATGTAGATGGGAATCTAAGGAATATTGATGAGAACTAGGCGATGATAAAATAACTATTGATGCATATGACTCATCAGGGGAAATATCTTGAGATGTATGGAAGCAAGGAGACTGGTGGATCCCATGGTGAAATAAGGTATAATCCAAAAAAGGATCCCAAGTCTGAAGGAAGCCATGGAGGGGGTATGTCACATGGACAAATGGGTTACAAGGCTAACCCTAGACCATACTTGCCCACATTCACAGATGAACAGGTGCAACAGGAGCAGGTGGATGACTTTGTTGAGCAGATGGCCCAGTATACTAGGGAGTGTGATGGCTTGGATATGATCATTCAGAGGTAGATGTCCCTGGATAAATACTGCCAGCTCAAGTTTAGAAACAATCCCAGGCTAAACCAGCGGAGTAGTTATGAGTTTGAACGAAGAGCAGGGAAGATGGAAATGCCATAATTTGATGGTATAGACAAGATGACAGCACAGGCATGGGTACAAAATCTTGACACTTATCTGTAGCTTAATCCCATGAGGGAGATGGAAGCCATCAAATTTTCCACTATGTATTTGCATGGCAAGGCTCATCACTGGTGGTATCATGGACTCACCACACTAGGCCACAATCAGATAGTGACCTATATAGAGTTCACTCAGAGACTCATTGACAAATTTGATCAGGGGGATCCTGAGCTGCACTTCCAGGAGCTCACACAACTCAGGCAAATAGGAGTAACATAGGTATGCATTGAAGAATTCCAAAGGTTAGCAGTCATGGTACAGGATATATCACCAACCAGACTTATGATTCTTTTCACTGAAGGGTTGATGGAACCCTTGAAGGGTTGGCTAAAGGATTTTAATCCTACCAACCTATAGGATGTTATTTGGAGGACAACAGACCTGGGACCAGATGCCAAACCAAAGTTTGTACCTAGGCCACCTCTTAACACTGAAGGAAGATATCAGAGACCTTTAATTAACCAGGGGGGATGTGACCCAAGGTGGTTTGACAGGGGACGTGGCAGAATGAATGATAACACCAGGATGAAATTGAGAAGGAAGAAACTCTGCTTCATGTGTAAAGAACCATGGAACCCATCACACAAGTTCATGGGTCGTGGCCAATTGCACTACATAGAGGTGACCTTTGACAACAAGGAGTAGGAATATTATGTTAAGACCTAATATTGACTCATTACCCATTAATTGGGGCATATTATATTAGTAATGTTATATTATTTATGTTGGATTTAGGCCATTAGTTGTAATTATACCTCCTAGTCTCCTATATATACCAAGGAGATATTTTCATTTTGAATCATCTTGTACTTGAACATTTAAGTGGGGTAAAAGGAGGTTTCCCCCTAAAAGAGGCTTATTATCTGAAATTCTCTCTTTCTCAAGGTGTTGAGTACTTTTTCTAAGGTTTTTCTATGCTATATTGGTAATTGGTTCTTAACATATGGTATCAGAGCTCAAGGTCTTGGGGTTTCGCTGCTACATCTACGACACCTTGGAATTTTTGCTATAACTTGTTTTCTACAACATTTCAAAAGAAACGGATAGGAGGATATTTAGTAGATGGATCAAGGTATGTTGGGTTCAAAATTCAGCTCCTAAGGCCTTATACTTTTAGAGATACATCCTGTACAAGATAGGGTTCTGGAATCATCTTGAAATGAGTTATTGCAGAATGTTCGATATGAAAATATTTTCATAATGTTTCAGATGCTAAACTTCAAAGGATATTTATAAAAATTAGTAAGATATCTGTGGTAGAAATTTTAGCTTCTGGTTCATCTTAAATTTGTAGATACACCCTGTTTAAGATAGGGTATTTGACTAGTCCTATTGACTAGTCTCAAGAAGGTGTTTCAGGTAAAACAATCATAAATTCTTCCTAGAGTATCCAAATTGAGTGAGACTGAGTTCATTGGATTGTGAATAGTCGGTAGTATTTTGGGTGCGAGTTTCAGAATTTTATATCAATTATTTTGTGCAGGGCACACTATGCAAGTCACATCTCCTAGAAAGGATAAAAATCGACAAGTTGTGGGGAAGTTACCATAAATTCCACTTGGCACATCCAATTTTGATCAGACCTGTGGCATTGAAGAGAAGAAATATCAGAGAACTACATAAAAGAAAGTTTCATACCCAGAAGGTCTGAAACATGGAAGATACAACAGACAAAATATTGTCTAGCAAAACCATCTCAAAATCAAGGTTCAAAAGTGATACTTGGCCAACATGCCACCAAAAAAGGGAACTTCTACACCAACTAAGCCTCCAGAAAATCCTACTTAGACTCTTGATGAAGGTGAATAAATGCGTAGGGACATAAATTAACTACAAAAGAAGATGGATTCAATGGAAGCTAAGTTGGATACTAAGATGGATTCAATGGAAGCTAAGTTGGATACCAAGATGGATTGTTTAAAAGGGGAGATCATGGAAGTATTGAAAAATTTCGTAACAGAGAAGACACCTGAAAGTGAAAATGAATCCCATGAAATTCATGATGAGGACACAAGGAAGGTGAATCAAGAATGGAGAAACTCCAACTTTGGTTTCAAGACCAACCACGTTCCTAAGATTAATATGAGGAATTTTGATGGCAAGGACCCAATCACATGGATACTTTAGATGGAGCAATTCTTTGATCTCCATAATGTGCCACATACACAAAAGGTATGAATTGCTTCTTTATATTT
>JZKD02S1607681.1:567731-581979 GCA_000966675.3 Picea glauca | reverse complement strand
TTTTTTTTTTTTGTGTGTGTGTATGATAGTTAATAAGTATATATATGTATGTATGTATGTATGTATGTGTGTGTGTATTCCTCTTGGCCATAGTAGATTTATGGTTTGGCTTAGTTATTAACTATCATACACACAAAAAAAAAATACTTCAGAAAGGAAACAAGTGAAACCCGAAGCCAATCAAACTATATCGATGCTCATTCATTCACAATTTAATTTAGATAGAAAATAATTAAAATCCGATAAGTATATTCGTTTATATTTCAATGAAGAGAGAGTCATATACTACAGTAAATCCCAACGTGTTACGAAAGTATATAATTATACAGTGGATAGGTCACTGACCAAGAATATGAATACAACTGGGGTTCTATATACCCATGAACCTTGTAGCTAGTTAAACATAATTTAAAGAGTCTATATAAAACTTTATGTAACCGAAGAGACTGAGCACATGGACTGGTGGAAGGAAGCCATGGAACCTGAGTACCTTTTGATTGTAGGATGCCTCATTTTGTAGAGTTGAATTGATGTTTTTAACCTGCAAGGGAAAAAGACGAAAGTGTTAATATCAATACTAGATTTCAATTAATTAAAAGAATAAGATAATAAAATAAGTTAAAGGAGTGACTTATATTGGGTCTGGATCGAATTTCGGTTATCTTCTTATGCCCTCGTGAAGCAAGAGATCTGTGACTCACGAGGAAGAGTGGGCTCATAGTGTTCTGATGTGTTCCCTCGCAAGAAAAGGGACCCATCATCAAAAAAGTATCCATGTGCAAAATCACTTATGAATTACAGCGAGAAAAAATATAATAGAAAAGTTCCATTGCCTTGTAAATATTCTTTAAATTATTTAAAAATACAGAGTGAAAAAACGAAAGGTAATTACAAAATGTAATCATAGAAAAAGCAGTGTCATGAATACTTTTACAAAGAAGGAGTTATAGAAAGTATATATTTCATTATGGAGGCCAAATGAAAAAGGATACTTATCGAGACAAATTATAAAGCTAATTACAGAGATAACAAGAGTTTTGTTAAATGATACAGAGCTACCAATATTATTCCTGAGAGTACCCCAACAAAATTCTAAATTTGGGAAATTAAAAGGAGTAATTATAGATACTAATACCGAGTCTAATAACTGAGAAACAATTATAGAGTCTAATCGCAATGAATATTATATTATAGATAAGTAATTACAGTAAGAAAGTAACAGCCGAGAAGTATTTATAGAGATGAAAATGTTAGCAAGTTGTGTACATGGTTTTCCCCTGAGAATAATCTAGTTTATTTTCGTTAAAACATGCCAATGCCAAAAACGCGCAAACCTTTGCAAACCCCTTTTTCCTTGTGCACACAACAGGGTGTTATTTGAATGATAGAATGAATGTTTAGGGTTTATCGAAGAAAATAACGAGTTGATCCATTTAATACAACTTACATGGTTTTCAACTTAAGTTCCATCTTATGGAAAAATGGTTATGCGAGGAATTTCTAAAGATGCAAACAAAACTCTATTTTTTTGTTAGAGAAAAAAAATTATTAGGGAAAGAAACAACAAAGATAAGATTTAACCTTTAACAGTAACATAGTTTTAATATCACACAGAAGGGACTCTAATTCGGGGAAGTTAAATACTAGATGAATAACTACAGAGAGCTATGATAACATTTTTTTTTTAAATAAAATCAATGTTGTCAACATTTTTGTACAAAATAGACAGAGTTCAAATATAAGACAACTACATAAAAACTCTCAATATTATAGCATGTTGAGGGTTACGGTCGAGGCCTAGAAATAAAAAATAGCATACCATAACTCTATTCAACAAGTGAAGGGATTCATATTGTGTTGGATTCGGGCTTGTTATTTTTTATGGGAAAGGAAGAGACTATATGCAAAGACTCATGGGCGAGCAAACACATACACATGGTCTCTTTCCCATACTCAGAACCCTTTCCATCCTTAGCTCACAGAGTTATCCATTCCCTGATGTAAGTTCAAGATGAGAACAAGAAAACTTCAAGGGGTTAGTTATGCATTAGAAACATACAGTCGAACTCTATTCAGGGGTTCTGAACTGGAAAGGATTCAAAAGAACATGGGATAGATGAACTTAAATGTTGAACAAAGGAAACATCATACTACAAAATGTGGTTTAAATCCCAACAAAGAAACACATTGTATTAGAAACACTCTTCAAGCATAATTAATAGCATGCAATGCTCTTACCTGTTCATATGAGACCCCATCGGCGTGTTGATTCCTCCATCCACACCCAGGTTCAAGCACCATTACAATGGTCGGTCACAAGGAGAAACACAATAGGAAAACTATTGCAAACGAGACCAAATGGTTGACTACGAGGAGTGTAATCGCGCCTCGAGCCCTTCTTCCATGTGTAAGAGTGACATAGTACGCCCCCTCCCCACCGGCATGTGAAATCGATGAAGTGGAAAACCCACATTGAGTAGTTTCTTGGAGTGTCATGTTATCACTATAATAATTTCTTGGAATCCAAGTCTTGAGATTTGGCGGAATGCTAAATCAGTATAGAGGAGTGTTAGATTAGTGGGTGGGGTCATATCTAGTGGACATGGTTAAAATCGGTAGAGAGGTAGGAGTGATGGGACCTGGCGGGCCATAGATCTTGAGCAACCCAGATCGATGGTCAGGACGCATATCGGGCAAGGAAATAACGTAGAGGTTAAGCACTAGAGTGTGGGTTTGGGAAAACAGCGTCATTTCAACCCAAAGACACATGGAACCTCTAGAAGCATATCGAGGAGAAAAGAGGGTGAGTGCTCAACCACTCAACCATGCCCCGATTTCACGTGTTCTAATATGATTAAATATGTCAAGTCTAAAGATTGCACGTGGAGAGGGGAAAGTGATGGTTGGTCAAATCATCTCACGCTACTTGTTCAAGTACTTTTCGTTCATGCAAAAGCTAGCTGAGCGCCGCCATATAACTAAATCAAAGGATCATCATTCAAAATAGATTGGCCAAACATGATAAACCGATGTACCTACAAGTAATCTTGTCAGTAGTTCATGATTGGAACTCAATGACGATTATCATTCAAAATGTGGGTTACATTACTCTGTTTTTGGCAATTAACATTATTTCTCAAAATGAGGTAATCACATGTCGAATCATTCATCTAAGGAAGATAAGTTCATGCTTTCTATAAAACCATGGAAAATGGATACGACAAACCAAGTGTCCTCCAATGAACCAGGATTCTCAACTAATATGACAAATTTATTATTGAATAAAAGAGAGAAACTGGTTGCTCAAATCTTCACAACAAAATTTTATACAAAGCCTTCGGGAGAGCCAGGAGCAGACGAAGAAGTCAGATTAAATCCCATCATGAAGAATTTAATCATCAATGGATATGCAGGCGGACACCATACACGACCTGTCAAGAGGAAACAGAGCAAGAGTCATAAGACATAGGTAAAATCTGAGGTGGGCAAAAGCATTGGGGAAAACCAACCTTCATGGCTTGATATGTTAAAATAAGAAATTGCCAAGATGAAATAGATTGTAGGATAAGTTTAGTGTGTGTTAGAGAATTTTGCAATAATATTGAAAAGTGGCCTTCAAGGCAAAAAACCACAAATATGTCAATTTTGTTTATAATGTCCCCTAGAAAATAGGATTTTGGTTGTTGTATGTTACTCTTTTGTAACCAACAACTATTTTTGGAACTTTGGGGAATATGACTCATTCTGAATCCCGGATGTAATCTACCTATATATACTACAAAGATAAATAAATGTTTGGATGGACCAAAGAGGGGCCTGCCCTCGTAGCAAGAAGACTTTGTAAATCCATGGAGATAAAGTGAATATACAATGCATAATCATTTTGAACTATTTAAGAAAAGATTCTAATGGCTGTGATATGAGTTATGTTTTCTCTCATAGTGTGTATTTCTTATGTCTTTGAAATCCCATTTACATTTTCCTCTTTTTAAATTAGATATTTAAGAGTCAATAATTCATATTATGACGCTCTCGACTTAGCAATTTAAATTATTTAATCTTCTTCCTAACTAATTCAGAATTCATCTCAATATGATCTGATGCATATATTTTTTTCCTTTTCCTCTTTGACCATGCAAATTTAAATTTTAAAAAACTTAGAATAATTGCCTCATTTAGCCTTTCTCCTCTAGATAGCTCTAATTGTCTGCCACTGCTTTATTCATTTTCGATTCCATAGCCCCAAATGTCACCCCCTTTCCTTTGCCAACAATTGTATAAAACCCCCAAACAAACCAAATATAGTCACTCATTGATAAAGATATATCAAGTGACATGAGAGAGCCCTCTCCGACTTGAGCATGCTAGTGCCTAGAAAGTAGGTTGAAATAATTACCTATGTCATTTTTCTATCAGTCGGAAAAAATTTATAGAGTGCTAACATTCTGGCACCATTGCTGAGGAAATGGTTGAGTTCTAAGGTCTGAGAGTAGCAGACACTTAGGAACACATTTTCTATATTCCTGCTCTGGTGACTCCACACATCAAAAACTAGTTTTAAGGTGATTCCACTGATAGAAGAATCCAGAACTTTAAATTTTCAATGGAAACTCCACTCTCAATGCAGAATCCATCTTCCAAAACATTATTGGCAACTCCACTCAAGCTTCAAATGTAATGCAGAGACTCCACTGGAAGATGAGATCCCTTGACAAAGGTATGAAAATGAATTATGGAAGAAAACAAGTACTTGAAATTGGTTTTTTTCCAAGGCATTTTATTGTTTGTTATAAGTTGCCTCTGGTCCTGTCCTGAACAAGCTAGAAAAATTTTTCTTCACCTACTGCATGCAAATAATTATCATGATAATACTGAAATTGCATATCCTCCTCTTAAGATTATACAAATATCTCCTCAGTTTATTATTGAATTCGATCAAAATCTCTCACATGAACAATGTGATAACCATGACCAAGTTGATGAGCCTCATGAAACCAAGGCTGATATTTCACCTCCTGTACTTGATCCAACACCCTCTAAAAATTAGGATAGATATAGACCCTTAAAGTTACCTCACATCCTACATGATTTTCCTCCAAAGTACTATGAGTACCTACATGTGTTTGATGGGGAACCTAATAACATATCAGCTAAAAAACTCATCCAAGGATTTGATCATTTTATATATTTGTTTGAGATTGACCATGAGAATGTTTATATGAGGGATTTCTCTCAATCCTTGAAAGAGGACACCAAAGACTGGTTTACACATTTGCAGACAGAGACAATTAGCTCATGGGAGGAATTTAAGAATGTCTTTTTAAAGTTTCGGGCAAGAATAAATCTTTGAATCTACATCTTACAAAGTTCTATGCCTTGAAAAGGAAGAGCAATGAAGTTATTTCTATATTCAGCAGAAGGTTTTCCAGCATCTATTATAAATTTCCCGAAGAAATTCAACCCACTAAAGTTGTTGCCATGCTCCATTATACAACAACTCTTCATACAAATTTGTCTTTCCTCCTGATGGAAAGAAGACCTAAGTATTTACAACAAATGTTTAATGATGCTCAGGAGATTCAACACAATCTCCATGCATGTGAAAAGATTCAAAATGAGGGGTTGGATGCTCAAGAACATGAAAGTGAATATGAACAGAAAACAGTTGATTGGAATCTTGAGGATAGAGTTGATAATATCATATGCCCTCCCGAAGTTTTTAATACCAATGATTATGCAAAAATTCATTCTCCACTTGCTGAATGAGGAGGTGTTGATCCACCCCATGATAAGCAGGGGGCTGATTTTTTTATGTATTCATTTGTCGATAGTCAAGAAGATGAATTTGCAAATCAGCTTGTTGAAGAGAAGGTTGATGTTCCAAGTTTTTTCTTGTTAAATGACATTGCAAAAATTGATGATTTGCCTATATATGATGAATATGATGATGATTGTGATGTTGAATTCCTAGAACAATTAGTTGTATGTTCTCTATTAGAAAATGTTCCTTTTCAACAGTGTAATGAGAGCAATCAACCTACATATCACAGTTGCGAAGAAGAAAGTATTGAATTAGTTGAAGGTAATTCTTTAACTTTATGATTTTCTTCATTTAAATTGTTGAAAGAAAATTCTAAGATCATCATTGAAGCAAAGGAATGTGTGTTGATGCCAAATCACATTGATTCATTGAAAAAAAATGACAATAAATTGCAGCAATCTTATCATATGTTTGATGACCCTGTTACTTATTATGTAGAAGGCCTTATTAGTACCAAATTGCGTCCATTAGTCAAAGATAAATATGAAAATGAGTGTGTTCAGCCATCCAAACAAATTGTAAATTGTGCATATGACAACAGTGAAGAAAACGAGGAAGGTTTTGAATCAGGTGAAAGAACCTTGCCATTATGTTTTTCTTCTTTCAAATTGCTAAAGAAAAATGCTTACAATGTTTCAAATCATAAATCCTCCAGACATGATGTAGAATATTCAGAAAGCAATGGACTTGAAAATGAAAACTATCTTCCTCTATGTTTTTCTTCTTTTGAATTGTTGAAAGCAAATAATGAGATAACAAAGGAAGAAGGAAAGTCTGATTTCATTCACAATGGCATTGTTTTACATGAAAAAATTGCTATCTGTGAAGAAGACCAACAACCTTCTCACACATTTAATGATCATGCGGCTGATTACATGGAAGGTTACATCAGTTTAGATTTGGAGTCTGTGCTCAACTATCAGCCTGAAAATAAGATGAATATGATCAAGAAAATGTTATTAAAGGTTATTTTCCTCCCTTTGAAACTAATATAAGTATGCAACAAGATGTGCATCAAGACAAAGTGTTTCAAAGTTTCCTTTCTTCCCCTGAGAATGATGTGGTGGTACAATTTCTAAATGGCCTAGACATGGATGAGGTTTATGAAACTGCATCTATGGAAAATTCAAGTAGTGAACAAACAAATTACATAGAGTTTCAAGAAAGCAACAAAACAATGTATGCCATTTTTCAATCAGAAATACAAAAAGACAATGAAGAGGCGGTGGTTTTATTTGATTCATTTAAAAATCATGGTTTTGAAAATGCATCCATGGGAACTCTGGACTGTGAAATAGTACATGATGTTCTCTTTTCACATTTTCAAGAAGATTATGAGAAGAAATTTATTCCACTTCATTCATTTGAAAGTGAAAATGACAATACTCAAGCAAATTTCCAAAAGATTAATAAAACCAAATCAGAACCATTTGATGAACAAGAGGATAACCCTAATGCACATAGTATGACTGTCATATTTAAAGATGTTCAAGGATGTATGAATGTTATTGTTGATATGAATTGAATATTAGACAAACCTATTGTTGGCATTTCATTTGAAAGTGTTCCCGGAACTGAAGAAATAGAGAAAGAGCAACAAACACTTATGAAAGAGGTTTGTCTTTCTATTTTTTCTCATCAAGAAGAAATGATTTTTCTTCATTTTCAAGACCCTCCAGCCATCCTATTAAATTCTTCAGTGACGTAGGTTTTTTCTTCATTCATAAGCTCAAATTTTGGATTCAACTTTTACTTTCATCTACCATCTTTTACATTTGTATGCCTACTTAAGAAAGATGTGAGCGGAAAAAATTGAGAAGCCAATTGCTCAATTGGCTGCATTGGCAATTTAGCATCTCTTGATTGAGTATTCATTTCAGTAGTTGTAGGGTAGGTAAGTAAAAATAATCTTGTTGGTCAAGCATTTTTTGGATTTCTAGTAGTGTATACAGTTAGATTTCTAGCGGTATATTTAGTAGCCAGTGGATAGTAGTGTGCAGAGTTTGGTTTTCAGCAGACACTAGTGACAGGTTGAAGCACGATACACACACATGTTTTGGGAGAAGCCCAATGGATCTGACACCTGGTCTACAAGTTCTTTTCTACCTCATAGGGAGGGTAACATCCCCAGTTGGAGTGTTAGATTAGCGGGTGGGGTCATATCTGGTGGACAGGGTTAAAATTGGTAGAGATGTAGGAGTGATGGGACCCAATGGGCCATTATCTTGAGAAACCTAGATCAATGGTAAGGAGGCATATCGAGCAAGGAAATAACATGGATTTTAAGCACTAGAGATCGGGTTAGGGAAAATACCACAGTTTCAACCCATATACACATGGCACCTCTAGAAGCATATCGAGGAGAAAAGCGGGTGAGCATGAAACTGCTCAACCACGCCCCGATGTCATGTGTTCTAATATCATTAAATATGTCAAATCTAAAGATCACATGTGGATAGGGGAAAGTGACAGTCGGTCAAATCATATCATGCGAATTGTTCGATTACTTTTCATCCATGAAAATGCTAGGTGACCATCGCCGGATAACAAACTTGAAGGCTTATCATTCAAAATAAATTGGCAAAATGTCATAAACCAACGTACCTGCAAGTACTCTTGTCATTAGTTCATGATTGACACTCAATGACGATTAGTATTCAAAATGTGGGTTACATTACTCTGTTCTGGGAAACTAATGTTCTATTTCAGAACGAGGTAATCACAGGGAAAATCATTCAGCTAAGGAAGATAAGTTCATGCTTTCTGCAAAACTAGGAAAAATGGATACGACAGACCAAGTGACCTCTAGTGAACTAGGATTTTCAACTAATATGACAAATTCATCATTGAAGAAAAGAGATAAACTAGTTGCTCGAATCTTAGCAACGAAATTTTATACAAAGCCTTTGAGAGAGCCAATAGCGAATGAAGAAATCAGATTAAATCCCATCATGAAGGATTTAATCATCAATGGATACACAAGCGAACACCATACACGAATTGTCAAGAAGAAATGGAGCAAGCCTTAGAAGACAGAGGTAAAAGCTGA
Organism: Picea glauca; assembly: GCA_000966675.3. NCBI lineage: Eukaryota > Viridiplantae > Streptophyta > Pinopsida > Pinales > Pinaceae > Picea > Picea glauca. Next base: position 573,109 of record JZKD02S1607681.1, on the reverse strand, counting down.
GGTGGTTGAAAGCATTGGGGAAAACCAACCTGCATGGCTTGATACGTTAAAAGAAGAAATTGCCAAGATGAAATAGATTGCAGGCTAAGTTTAGTGTGTGTCATAGAATTTTATAATAATATTGACATGTGACCTTCAAGGAAAAAAACCTCAAATATGTCAGTTTTGTTTATAATGTCCCCTAGAAAATAGGAGTTTGGTTGTTGTACATTACTCTTTTGTAACCGACAACTATTTTTGGAACTTTGGGGAAGATGATTCATTCTGAATATCAGATGTAATCTACCTATATATACTATTACAAAGATAAATCAATGTTTGGATGGACCGAAGAGGGGACTGCCCTCGTAGCATGAAGACTTTGTAAATCCATGGAGCTAAAGTGAATATACAATGCATAATCATTTTGAGTTGTTTATGAAAAGATTCTAATGGTTGTGATATGACTTTTGTTTTCTCGCATAGTGTGTATTTCTGGTGTCTTTGAAATCCCATTTACATTTTCCTCTTTTTAAATTGGTGAGTTAAGAGTCAAGAATTCGTCTTGTGATGCTCTCGACTTAGCAATTTAAATTATGTAATCTTATTCCTGACTAATTCAGAATTCATCTCAATATACTCTAATCCGAATATTTGTTTTCCTTTTCCTCTTTCACCATGCTGATTTCAATTTTAAAAAACTCAGAATCATTTCCTCATTTAGCCTTTCTCCTCTAGATAGTTCTAATGGTCTTCCACTACTTTATTCATTTTTGACTCCATAGCCCAAAATGTCACCCCCTTTCCTTTGCCAACAACTATATAAAAACCCCAAACAAACCAAATCTAGCCACTAATTGACAAAGATATATCAAGTGACACGAGAGAGAACTCTATGAGTTGAGCAGGCTAGTGCCTAGCTCTAAAGTAGGTTGAAAGAGATACCTCTGTCATTTTTCTATCAGATGAACAAAATTTACAAAGTGCTAACATGTCAGAAACTAGGGTACTGGTTAGGTATTAATTCATTAAAAAACTTGCTATACCTTAAATTCTGACAAGCCTCAACTTTCGAGTTGCAAGAGTGACTTGGTATCCACCGTATTACATAAAGGAGTCACTTTAACCCTATGATCGTATGTGGGTAATATAGTTCAGTTGGACAGAGGTATTAGCAAATGCATATGGTTTCTAACTTAGTTATTTAGTGGGGTCATCGTAGGTATGATGGTGATAGTATAGTTTTGTTACAACAAGTAAGGTCAATATAGGCATGATTCATAATCCTAGCACGTTTATACCATGGACTTTGGTAAGTTTTGTATAAGTATACCTCCACCTGTTAGATTCTAATTACCAAATTAATGGGGATAAGCTTTATTATTATAGTCAAGAATATATAAACGATATGTGAGTATGTCGACAGATTTAGGAATTATTTCTCCTAACTTACAACAATAACTATGATTTGGGTTTTTAGTTCCTCCTGGTTTAGGATGAAAACTACCAGTGGAGGAGACAACTTATATTTTTACAAAAGTAGTATAATTTTTATAAGGAGATATATTCATGGGTTGAATAATAACATGTTCTCATGAACAGTTTTATTTGACAATAGACTATAGTTTCCCCCATCAATTTTTTTTTCTTTAAAAACAATTGGGGTTCATTACATATGGTATTAGAGATATTGGTTAGAAGACTTAGGCCTAAGGAAAACACTAGAAAGTTATTTTGCTAAAAGAAAAATATAAAAAACAATATTTATTGTTACAATAAAAATAAAAAAAATTGTAAAAAATGTCAGCGTAGAATGGATAAGGAGACAGACCCGATAGAAACTAAAATCAAGAGCTCCCTAGAGATCCATAACATCATAGTGACGGAAGTTCAAACACCTAAGTGTTGGAAATGATGAGGAATCTTATTGTGTATTTGCAGGTTTTAAAGCTGATAATGAAAGGTTAAAGAAAGATCAAGAAGATTAGCTGGAAATAAATGAATTGTTGTTACGCAACATATCAAAAAAGAAGATTCCAAGAAATAATGAGATGGAAGAGTAGGTTAGTAAAAAGTCCTCAAAGAATTCTAGTCACGAAACAAAAAGGAGGAGACAAATATTCAGCGGACACCCACATGATAGAAAACAAGGCATCTATAGGAAATAAGAGAAAACAATTGGATCACCTGGAAGGTGAATTCAAAAAGATAAAACCATCCACCTTTGATGGGGAATCAAAGACTGGTGAGGAAGTTGAAGCCCAGTTGCTAGACATAAACAAATAATTTCAAATTTATAATTACTCTAGTAGTATGAAGGTTAGAATGGTCATTTACAACTTACGAGGAAAATCTAGTATCTAGTGGAAATATCTTAAACTAGCGAAAGGAATGAAAGAAAAATGAATGGAATGGTCAAAATTCAAAAAGAATTTTAAGAAACAACACCTATCAGAAAGTTTTTACGAAATAAAGACTAAAGAATTACGAATTGCGACTAGGAAAAATGGCTATGGATGATCTGATTAATAAATTTATAGATCTGTTGAGGTTTGTTCCCTATATCAAAGAAGATAAGGTGAAAATATAATTATTCTTGAGTTGTCTACCACATTATTATAAATAAATAATTGAATTTGATAATCCTAAGTCTTTAAATGAATTATTTAGGAAGGTTGGGATGTGTTATGAAAAGTATAAACAAAAATCTAAAATTTCCAAGACATGGAAAGATAAGAAACATGATAAATTGAATCAACACAAGAAAGGTTTCCAACCAACCCCTTTCCATAACATGGAAAAAGGATTTCAAAGGAAGGACTATCACTCTAACACACAAAACACTTAAGGGGGAAATAAACCAATTAATTTGGGCTTCACGAATATAGGGGATAGTCCTAGAGAACTGTTGAAATGTTGGGAGTGTGGATAACCCCACCTACAGAGGAATTGTCCATGCTTAAACCCCTCAGTAAAAGCTTCAGACCACAATCTTCAAGAGGCTTCAACAATAGGATATATTGGCAGAAGACTGCATAGGATCAATGAAGTTGTGGATGGCAGGAAGGTAGATCATTGATCCACTATTGTGGAAGTTGAAGGTAAAATTCATAACAACAATGTTTCTATACTAATTGACCCAGGAGCTAGTCTGAATTATATTACTCCAGCTTTAGTATAATCAAACAAGTTAAAGAAGGTAAAAAATGCTAAATCTTTGTTAGTACATCTGGCAACAGGGACAAAAAGAAAGGTAACAGAATTCAGTTCTGATTGTGAACTCAATATAAATGGTTAGAATACAAAGTTAAATATGAACGTGTTACCTTTAGGGTCTTATGGCATAATTATCAGAATGGACTGGTTAGAAAAAAACAAAGTGATACTAAATTGTTATGAAAATTCATTCGTGTACAATGATGAAAATAATATAGCCAGAACAGTACAGGGAGTCAAAAACCCAATTTATGTTAGACAAATGTCAACAATGCAATTCAAGAAATTTCTTAATAAGGGTTGCAAAGTATATGCTATTCAAGTAACTAATCTTTTAGAAGAAGAAAACAAACCAAGTTTAGAAAACTTTGTAGTCCTTCAGGGATTTAGAGATGTATTCATAGAAGAAATACCAAAACTACCTCTAAGGAGAGAGATAGATTTCTCTGTCAATATACTACCTGGATCTTCCCCAGTATCAAAGGCACCTTATAGAATGATTGTTCCCAAACTAATAGAACTGGAAATTCAGTTACAGGAACTGTTAGAGAAAGAGTATATTAGACCAAGTGTTTTAGCTTAGGGAGCACCGGTTTTGTTTGTTAAAAATAAAGATGGAACACTAAGATGATGTATCGATTATCATCAGCTGAATAAAATGACGATTAAAAATAAATACTCTTTACCTAGAATCAATGATCTCTTTGACCAGGTTTTAGGAGAAAAATTATTCTTGAAGCAAGACTTGAGATCTGTTTATCGCCAACTTAGGATAAAGGACAAGGACATAAACAAAACAACATTCAGAACACATTAATGACGTTATGAATTTGTAGTGATTTCGTTTGGACTAACTAATGCACCAACAACTTTTATTTATTTGATGAATAGTATATTCAACTAGTATTTGGATAAATTTATGTTGATTTTTATCGATGATATTTTAATCTATTCAAAAAGTGAAGAAGAACATGAGTAACATTTGAAAATAGTGTTATAGAGTCTAAGATAAAATAAGTTGCATGCTAAGTTTGATAAATGTGATTTCTACCAAAGGAAGGTACAATATTTAGAGAATTTAATATCAGAAAATGGTATTGCAGTAATCCTGGAAAAGATTAGAGCCATTATGGAATGGATTATTCCTAAAGACATAGCATACATAAGATCATTCATGGGGATTATGTTGGGTATGTGTTATATTCTTTGCATGTCTATGTGTGGGAACGTTAGATTCGAGAACTACGTCTGACGATCCCTCTAGTAGTTTTCTAAATTCGACAATTGCATCTGACGATCCCTGTGTGTGGGCGTGTAAGATTCGACAACTGCATCTAGTGGTTTTTGCTATTTTTAGCAGTTTTCTAAATTAATCCTAGATTAAGGGATTCGGGTTTTGGTATCTATGGAGTACCTAAAAACATTGTATATATTGTATGGTGAATGGTGAAATTTGATATAATAAAATAAGAAAGGTTTTTCCGGTTGAGGGTTTCCAATATAAATCTCTGTTTACTATGTGAATGAGCCATTGATTAATTTTTGTTTTGCTTAAGAATCTATATGCATTGTTGAACTTCACAGGTTTAAAACTTACATGTGGTATCAGAGCTCGTTTTTTGCTTCAGAGGGACGCCTTTATTGTTGAGGTTTTGGCTTGGTCTTGATAGATCAAGTTTATCTTGGGTCTGTGATAAACCTAGGCTTAGTGGGAGATTTTGTAGTGGTGATTTGAGTGCAGAAAGAGGAATGGAAAGCTCTTCTAGAATCAAGATAGATAAGTTCAACGGTAAAAACTTTGAGCTATGGAAGCTAAAGATGGAGGACATTCTTGTAAACAAAGAACAATGGATCATTGCGGATCCCGGTACACAACCTACTGGTACACTGTTTACTAGCACATAGGCTATTGGTACACAACCTACTAGTACACAAACTACCATTACACAACCTATTGGTATGTCAAAGGAAGATTGGGAAAAGTTGGACAAAAGAGCGATTATTATTCGACTCTGCCTGGCAGATTCGGTGTTGTTGAATGTCTCGGGAGAATCTACAGCCAAGGAAATATGGGATAAGTTGGGGAATTTGTATCAATCAAAGTCCCTAGTAAACAAGTTGTTTCTTCGAAAGAAGTTGTATCATATTAGGATGGAAGATGGATATTCTGTGACAGAACATCT
>JZKD02S1607681.1:546357-567721 GCA_000966675.3 Picea glauca | reverse complement strand
TTACTAATCTAAATCACAACTAATGGCCTAAAGCCGACATAAATAAAATAACATTACTAATCTAATATGCCCCAATTAAGTGGTAATGAGCCAATATTAGGGCTTAACACCAACACTGATGAGGATGATCGATTGACCAGGTAACATGATATACCCACTGTCTCTGCCCCAAATTCCTGTCCTATCTCAGCACTGCTGAGCATGCTCCTTTCTTTTTCCATCAGTGTCATGTTCATCCTTTCTGCAAATCCATTATGTTGATGAGTGTATGGAGTAGTCTTCTGCCTTGCTATACCACACTTCTTATAGAATTCTTCGAATTCATTTCCGCAGAATTCTCCACCATTATATGTTCTCAATACCTTTATTTTCTTCTCTGTTTGATTTTCTACTAAAGCCTTAAACTCTTTAAATTTATCAAATAAATCAGATTTATTTCTAAGAAATTAAATCCATGTGTTCCTTGAGAAATCATCTATGAATGAAACATAATACACAGACTTACCTAGTGATGGAATAGGCACATGTCCAAACACATCACTGTGTATCAAATATAAGATCCCCTTTGCTCTTGTAGCACCAGATGGGAATCTTACTCGATTTTTTTTACCATATATGCAATGTTCACAGAAATCAAAATCTAGAGTGCAATTAGCCATACCTTCAACCATACCTTTACCGTGTAGTGTTCGAAGGCAATTTTCTCCAATATGTCCCAGTCTTTGATGCCACAACATGGTCTTGTTTTTTGGGATAGTATTGATCTTGTCTCCTTCATTTCTCTGCTCAGGGAAAACAAATTTGTTACACCCATTGGTATAATTGCTTCCCAACAACTTGTATAGAGTTCTACACTGAACTCCCCTCATCAACACCATTTTTCCTCGTACCATCTTGCAAGTGTTCTTTCTAAATACAGTATTCACTCATGCATCATCCAACTTACTTACATATATTATGCTCCTAGCTAGTTTTGGAATTTGAAGAACTCAAGGGAGTGTTCTGATCCTTCCATCTTTTAGAAGCAACTTAACCCTTCCACGTCCCATGATTTTTTATTTCGAGTCATCTCCTAGGAATACATCACCACCATCATATTTTTCATATTCAGAGAACCACTCCTTGTGAGGAGTCATGTGGTATGACGCACCTGAGTCAATCAACCATACATCATGGTCTACATGTGTACCTGTAGATGCCAGGTAAACCTCACCTCCTTCTTCAGTGGAGGTTTTCACCTCTGTGGAAGAGGTACTATCAGATCCCTTTGGTTTTTCAACCTTCTTAGACTTGCAATCTTTCTTATAATGCCATGTTTGACCACACTTCCAACATTTCCTCAAATATTTTTTTGGAGACTTAAATCTACCTATATATTTAGATCTCCCCCACGAAGACTTATCAGGATTCCTGTCTTGGGTACGACCTCTTACAAATAAAGCATCTGTCCTATGACCATCCATGCTTTTCTGCCTCATCTCTTTAGATAAAAAGGATGCAACTACATCCTCATACTTCAATGTATATTGAGTGGTACTACCTATTGCTACAACCATAAGAGTCTGGCAAAGAACATTACAAAGTAATACACTTATCTTCTTTTGCAATCATACTATTAACAGAGACAAGTTGACTTACCAGAGTATTAAAGGGAATTAGATGTTATGTCACAGAATATCCATCTTCCATCCTAATATGATACAACTTCTTTCGAAGAAACAACTTGTTTACTAGGGACTTTGATTGATGAAAATTCCCCAACTTATCCCATATTTCCTTGGTTGTAGATTCTCCCAAGACATTCAACAACACCGAATCTGCCAGGCAGAGTCGAATAATACTCCTTGCTCTTCTGTCCAACTTTTCCCAATCTTCCTTTGACATACCAATAGGTTGTGTATTGGTAGTTTGTGTACTAGTAGGTTGTGTACCAATAGCCTATGTGCTAGTAAATGGTGTACCAGTAGGTTGTGTACCAGGATCCACAACGATCCATTGTTCTTTGTTTACAAGAATGTCCTCCATCTTTAGCTTCCATAGCTCAAAGTTTTTACCTTGAACTTCTCTATCTTGATTCTAGAAGAGCTTTCCATTCCTCTTTCTGCACTCAAATCACCACTGCAAAATCTCCCACTAAACCTAGGTTTATCACAGACCCAAGATAAACTTGATCTATCAAGACCGAGCCAAAACCTCAACAATAAAGACACCCNTTTACCTGTTGACAATCTATACATTTAGGCAAGTATTCAGTTGTTTCATTTTTTATGTTAGGCCAATAAAACTATTCCCATAAGGATGTTATCATTTTCTAGTATCTTGGATGACCAGAATATGGATTTTTGTGTAGCTCATCAAGAACTATCATCTTCATTTCAGTAGATTTAGGTACATATAACATATCCTTGAACCTTAATAGCCCATTTTTGTCTACACTGAGATTTGTTTTGTGCATATTTTCTTCATTTATTTGCAATTTCTCTGTTGTTTTGATATATTTTTCATCATTTCTTCTTACAGATTTTATCCTATCCTCAATATAGTTTTATACCTTGCTGTTAATTTCTTCATAAATCCCATTAGTCCTTCGACTTAGTGCATCTCCAACTTTATTTTCTTTTCTCTTGATCTGTTGTACTTTAAAATCGAACTCACTTAAAAAGGCCAACCATCTCACTTATATTGTGTTGAGATATTGTTGACTAAACAAGTGTTTTACAACACTATTATCTCTTAGAAAAATAAATTTTCTTCCCCTTAAATAGTGTCGCCACATTTTCAATGCATGAATCACAATTGCTAATTCTAGATCGTGATTTATGTAGTTTTGTTCATGTTCTTTCAATTTGTGTGATTCATTATAGATGATGTGTCCATACTTTGTTAGCACTCCTCCTAATCCCTCTTTACTTGCATCCACACAAAATGTAAATTCTATATCTGGATTTGCTACCTTAAGGATTGGTTTTGTAGTTAAAAGTCCTTTTAGTTTATCAAAATTGTCTTGGCGCTTTTGAGACCAATTAAATTTTATTCCCCCTTTTTGTAGTGATGTGATCAGATAGGATATTCTAGAAAATACTTCGATAAACCTTTGGTAATAACCAATAATGTGTAAGTTTTTAACCTGTGAATTACATCAATGCATATAGATTCTTAAGCAAAACAAAAAATAATCAATGGCTCATTCACATAGTACACAGAGATTTATACCAGAAACCCTCAATCGGGAAAACCTTTCTTATTTCATTATATCGAATTTCACCATTCACCATACAATATATAAAATGTTTTTAGTTATTCCGTAGATACCAAAACCCTAATCCCTTAATCCAGGATTAATTTAGAAAATCTCTAAAAATAGCAAAATTCGCTAAAAATAGAAAAAAAACTGCAAACGCAGTTGTCGAATCTGATGTGCCCACACACACACATGCAAAGAATATAACACATACCCAACATTCTCCCACTTGTTTTTTTCTTTGCATCCAGGGGTCGAGGGGATTATATAGTCAACAATCCAGGGCAACAATGCCCATTGTTACTTTACACCAGGAGAACTTTTCTGTGCACACAGACTTTGTCAATGAATCTGCAACATTCTTCAAAGTGTCAACCTTTTCTAGAAAAACCTTCTTTTCCTCAACCATGTCTCTCACAAAGTGATACTAAACATCAATATGCTTTGTCTTCGAATGATAAGCTAGGTGCTTTGCCTGGAAGATTGCACTTTGACTGTCACAATTTAATCTCACTGCTTGTTGTACCAACCCAATATCTGAACACAATATTTGTAACCATATTGTTTCGTTTATTGCATGAGTGGCTGCCATGTATTCAACTTCTGTAGTTGAGCATGCCACTACAGCCTGTCTTTTGCTCATCCAAGTGATTGCCCCTCCAAATAGGTTAAATACATACCCACTTGTAGATCTTCTGTGATCTAGATCTCCAGCCCAGTCTGCATCAACAAATCCATGTATGTCCACCACTCTGTCTAATCCTAGTCTTCCTTGGTAGAACAATCTATAACTGGTAGTGCCACGAAGATACCTGAAGACACCTTTTATTGTTGTCCAATTCTCCTTCCCTAGTTTTGACATATACCTTCTCAAAACTCCCACTGCATGTGCAATGTCTAGTCTAGTACATACCATTGCATACATCAAACTACCAACTTCATTGACATACGAAACATAGGACATGTCCTCTTCTTCTTCCCGTGTCTTGGGACACTGATCTACAGATAAATTTACACCTATAGGAATAGGAACCTTGAAAAGTTTACTTCCATGCATATTAAACCTCTGCAATATCGTCTCAACATATTTTCTTTGATTCAACCAGAGTTTCTTGTTTGCACGATCTATTTTAATCTCCATTCCGAGAATGAAGTTAGCATCACTAAGATCCTTCATGTCAAATTTGGAGAATAGTTGTGATTTCACCTCCTTGATAACATCCATGTTATTTCCTACCAACAACATGTCATTGACATACACCACTCCATAAATGAAGTGATTACCAACCTTCTTGGAATATACACAGTGATCACCCCTGCTTCTCACAAATCCCAATTCAAGGATGTATGTATCAAACTTTTGGTACCAGATCCTAGGTGATTTCTTCAGACCATATAGTGACTTCTTTAGCTTACAAACCAACTCTTTCTTTCCCTTCACTACAAAGCCTTCTGGCTGCTTGATGTAGATTTCTTCTTTTCGATCCCCATGTAGGAATGTTGTCTTCACATCCATCTGTTCCACTTCAAGATCAAAAGAAATAGCAATAGATAAAATAAATTTAATAGAAGTTAACTTAGCAACAGGAGAAAAAATCTCACCGAAGTCAATTCCCTCTACTTGGGAATATCCTTTTTCTACTAGCTGAGCTTTGTATTTCTCCACTTTTCCTTCTGCATTAAACTTCTTATTAAACAACCATTTGCTCCCAATAGATTTTCTTCTAGCTTGCAACTCAAATATATCCCATGCCTCAATCTTATTCAAGGAATCCATTTCTTCAACCATGGCCTTCTTCCATAGTTTACTATCCTCTGAATTCACTGCTTCCCTGACAGTTCTGGGATCATCATCAGTAATAGATAAAGAAAAATTGGAACGAAAATAAGGTGGACTATACCTTTCTGGTTGCCTTATTTCTCTCACTGATCTCCTCAATACTGGGGTATGAGGTTCTTCTTCTTTTGTTGCTGCTTCATCTTCTTCAGATGATTCAGATTTTGCATCATCCAACTCTAGCTCTATTTTCTTAGGTTCTTCTAGCCTTGGTAGGAATTCCTGTTTGGACACATCTTTTACCTCTCTAAAAAAAACATCCCGACTGTAAACAGTCTTCTTAGTTTCTGGGTTCCAAAGCTTGTAACCTTTCACACCATATTTATAACCAATAAAGATACACTTTTCATCTTTTTTATCCAGCTTACTCCTATTTTCCTTTGGAAGATGTACATAAGCATCACAACCAAACACTCTAAGATGTTTAAGAGAGGGTTTATTTTCATTCCATACCTCGTGTTGATTTTTATCATCCAACACTGATGAGGATGATCGATTGACCAGGTAACATGCTATACTCACTGCCTCTGCCCCAAATTCCTGTCCTATCTCAGCACTGCTGAGCATGCTCCTTTCTTTTTCCATCAGTGTCATGTTCATCCTTTCTGCAACTCCATTATGTTTAGGAGTGTATGGAGTAGTCTTCTGCCTTGCTATACCACACTTCTTATAGAATTCTTCGAATTCATTTCCGCAGAATTATCCACCATTATATGTTCTCAATACCTTTATTTTCTTCTCTGTCTAATTTTCTACCGGAGCCTTAAACTCTTTAAATTTATCAAATAACTCAGATTTATTTCTAAGAAAATAAATCCATGTGTTCCTTGAGAAATCATCTATGAATGAAACATAATACATAGACTTACCTAGTGATGGAGCAGGCACATGTCCAAACACATCACTGTGTATCAACTCTCAGATCCCCTTTTCTCTTGTAGCACCAGATGGGAATCTTACTCGATTTTGTTTACCATATATGCAATGTTCACAAAAATCAAAATCTAGAGTGCAATTAACCATACCTTCAACCATACCTTTACCATGTAGTGTTCGAAGGCCATTTTCTCCAATATGCCCTAGTCTTTGATGCCACAACATGGTCTTCTTTTTTGGGATAGTATTGATCTTGTCTCCTTCATTTCTCTGCTCAGGGACAACAAATATGTTACACCCATTGGTATAATTGCTTCCCAACAACTTGTATAGAGTTCCACATTGAACTCCCCTCATCAACACCATTTCTCCTTGTACCATCTTGCAAGTGTTCTTTCTAAATACAGTATGCACTCATGCATCATCCAACTTACTTACATATATTACGCTCCTAGCTAGTTTTGGAATGTGAAGAACTCCAGGGAGTGTTCTAATCCTTCCATCTTTTAGCAGCAACTTAACCCTTCCACGTCCCATGATTTTTGATTTCGAGTCATCTCCTAGGAATACATCACCACCATCATATTTTTCATATTCAGAGAACCACTCCCTGTGAGGAGTCATTTGGTATGATGCACCTGAGTCAATCAACCATACATCATGGTCTGCATGTGTACCTATAGATGCCAGGTAAACATCACCTCCTTCTTCAGTGGAGGTTTTCACCTCTGTGGAAGAGGTACTATCGGATCCCTTTGGTTTTTCAACCTTCTTAGACTTGCAATCTTTCTTATAATGCCATGTTTTACCACACTTCCAACATTTCCTCAAAGATTTTTCCAGAGACTTATATCTACCTATAGATTTAGATCTCCCCCACGAAGACTTACCAGGATTTCTGTCTTGGGTATGACCTCTTACAAATAAAGCATATGTCCTATGACCATCCATGCTTTTCTGCCTCATCTCTTCAGATAACAAGGATGCAACTACATCCTCATAATTCAATGTACATTGAGTGGTACTACCTATTGCTACAACCATAAGAGTCTGGCAAAGAACATTACAAAGTAATACACTTATCTTCTTTTGCAATCGTAATATTAACAGAGACAAGTTGACTTACCAGAGTATTAAAGGGAATTAGATGTTCTGTCACAGAATATCCATCTTCCATCCTAATATGATACAACTTCTTTCGAAGAAACAACTTGTTTACTAGGGACTTTGATTGATACAAATTCCCCAACTTATCCCATATTTCCTTGGCTGTAGATTCTCCCGAGACATTCAACAACACCGAATCTGCCAGGCAGAGTCGAATAATAATCGCTCTTTTGTCCAACTTTTCCCAATCTTCCTTTGACATACCAATAGGTTGTGTAATGGTAGTTTGTGTACTAGTAGGTTGTGTACCAATAGCCTATGTGCTAGTAAACAGTGTACCAGTAGGTTGTGTACCGGGATCCGCAATGATCCATTGTTCTTTGTTTACAAGAATGTCCTCCATCTTTAGCTTCCATAGCTCAAAGTTTTTACCGTTGAACTTATCTATCTTGATTCTAGAAGAGCTTTCCATTCCTCTTTCTGCACTCAAATCACCACTACAAAATCTCCCACTAAGCCTAGGTTTATCACAGACCCAAGATAAACTTGATCTATCAAGACCAAGCCAAAACCTCAACAATAAAGGCGTCCCTCTGAAGCAAAAAACGAGCTCTGATACCACATGTAAGTTTTAAACCTGTGAAGTTCAACAATGCATATAGATTCTTAAGCAAAACAAAAATTAATCAATGGCTCATTCACATAGTAAACAGAGATTTATATTGGAAACCCTCAACCGGAAAAACCTTTCTTATTTTATTATATCAAATTTCACCATTCACCATACAATATATACAATGTTTTTAGGTACTCCATAGATACCAAAACCCGAATCCCTTAATCTAGGATTAATTTAGAAAACTGCTAAAAATAGCAAAAACCACTAGATGCAGTTGTCGAATCTTACACGCCCACACACAGGGATCGTCAGATGCAATTGTCGAATTTAGAAAACTACTAGAGGGATCGTCAGACGTAGTTCTCGAATCTAACGTTCCCACACATAGACATGCAAAGAATATAACACATACCCAACATAATCCCCATGAATGATCTTATGTATGCTATGTCTTTAGGAATAATCCATTCCATAATGGCTCTAATCTTTTCCAGGATTACTGCAATACCATTTTCTGATATTAAATTCTCTAAATATTGTACCTTCCTTTGGTAGAAATCACATTTATCAAACTTAGCATGCAACTTATTTTATCTTAGACTCTATAACACTATTTTCAAATGTTACTCATGTTCTTCTTCACTTTTTGAATAGATTAAAATATCATCGATAAAAATCAACATAAATTTATCCAAATACTAGTTGAATATACTATTCATCAAATAAATAAAAGTTGTTGGTGCATTAGTTAGTCCAAACGAAATCACTACAAATTCATAACGTCATTAATGTGTTCTGAATGTTGTTTTGTTTATGTCCTTGTCCTTTATCCTAAGTTGGCGATAAACAGATCTCAAGTCTTGCTTCAAGAATAATTTTTCTCCTAAAACCTGGTCAAAGAGATCATTGATTCTAGGTAAAGAGTATTTATTTTTAATCGTCATTTTATTCAGCTGATGATAATCGATACATCATCTTAGTGTTCCATCTTTATTTTTAACAAACAAAACCGGTGCTCCCTAAGCTAAAACACTTGGTCTAATATACTCTTTCTCTAACAGTTCCTGTAACTGAATTTCCAGTTCTATTAGTTTGGGAACAATCATTCTATAAGGTGCCTTTGATACTGGGGAAGATCCAGGTAGTATATTGACAGAGAAATCTATCTCTCTCCTTAGAGGTAGTTTTGGTATTTCTTCTATGAATACATCTCTAAATCCCTGAAGGACTACAAAGTTTTCTAAACTTGGTTTGTTTTCTTCTTCTAAAAGATTAGTTACTTGAATAGCATATACTTTGCAACCCTTATTAAGAAATTTCTTGAATTGCATTGTTGACATTTGTCTAACATAAATTGGGTTTTTGACTCCCTGTACTGTTCTGGCTATATTATTTTCATCATTGTACACGAATGAATTTTCATAACAATTTAGTATCACTTTGTTTTTTTCTAACCAGTCCATTCTGATAATTATGCCATAAGACCCTAAAGGTAACACGTTCATATTTAACTTTGTATTCTAACCATTTATATTGAGTTCACAATCAGAACTGAATTCTGTTACCTTTCTTTTTGTCCCTGTTGCCAGATGTACTAACAAAGATTTAGCATTTTTTACCTTCTTTAACTTGTTTGATTATACTAAAGCTGGAGTAATATAATTCAGACTAGCTCCTGGGTCAATTAGTATAGAAACATTGTTGTTATGAATTTTACCTTCAACTTCCACAATAGTGGATCAATGATCTACCTTCCTGCCATCCACAACTTCATTGATCCTATGCAGTCTTCTGCCAATATATCCTATTGTTGAAGCCTCTTGAAGATTGTGGTCTGAAGCTTTTACTGAGGGGTTTAAGCATGGACAATTCCTCTGTAGGTGGGGTTATCCACACTCCCAACATTTCAACAGTTCTCTAGGACTATCCCCTATATTCGTGAAGCCCAAATTAATTGGTTTATTTCCCCCTTAAGTGTTTTGTGTGTTAGAGTGATAGTCCTTCCTTTGAAATCCTTTTTCCATGTTATGGAAAGGGGTTGGTTGGAAACCTTTCTTGTGTTGATTCAATTTATCATGTTTCTTATCTTTCCATGTCTTGGAAATTTTAGATTTTTGTTTATACTTTTCATAACACATCCCAACCTTCCTAAATAATTCATTTAAAGACTTAGGATTATCAAATTCAATTATTTATTTATAATAATGTGGTAGACAACTCAAGAATAATTATATTTTCACCTTATCTTCTTTGATATAGGGAACAAACCTCAACAGATCTATAAATTTATTAATCAGATCATCCATAGCCATTTTTCCTAGTCGCAATTCGTAATTCTTTAGTCTTTATTTCGTAAAAACTTTCTGATAGGTGTTGTTTCTTAAAATTCTTTTTGAATTTTGACCATTCCATTCATTTTTCTTTCATTCCTTTCGCTAGTTTAAGATATTTCCACTAGATACTAGATTTTCCTCGTAAGTTGTAAATGACCATTCTAACCTTCATACTACTAGAGTAATTATAAATTTGAAATTATTTGTTTATGTCTAGCAACTGGGCTTCAACTTCCTCACCAGTCTTTGATTCCCCATCAAAGGTGGATGGTTTTATCTTTTTGAATTCACCTTCCAGGTGATCCAATTGTTTTCTCTTATTTCCTATAGATGCCTTGTTTTCTATCATGTGGGTGTCCGCTGAATATTTGTCTCCTCCTTTTTGTTTCGTGACTAGAATTCTTTGAGGACTTTTTACTAACCTACTCTTCCATCTCATTATTTCTTGGAATCTTCTTTTTTGATATGTTGCGTAACAACAATTCATTTATTTCCAGCTAATCTTCTTGATCTTTCTTTAACCTTTCATTATCAGCTTTAAAACCTGCAAATACACAATAAGATTCCTCATCATTTCCAACACTTAGGTGTTTGAACTTCCGTCACTATGATGTTATGGATCTCTAGGGAGCTCTTGATTTTAGTTTCTATCGGGTCTGTCTCCTTATCCATTCTACGCTGACATTTTTTACAATTTTTTTTATTTTTATTGTAACAATAAATATTGTTTTTTATATTTTTCTTTTAGCAAAATAACTTTCTAGTGTTTTCCTTAGGCCTAAGTCTTCTAACCAATATCTCTAATACCATATGTAATGAACCCCAATTGTTTTTAAAGAAAAAAAAATTGATGGGGGAAACTATAGTCTATTGTCAAATAAAACTGTTCATGAGAACATGTTATTATTCAACCCATGAATATATCTCCTTATAAAAATTATACTACTTTTGTAAAAATATAAGTTGTCTCCTCCACTGGTAGTTTTCATCCTAAACCAGGAGGAACTAAAAACCCAAATCATAGTTATTGTTGTAAGTTAGGAGAAATAATTCCTAAATCTGTCGACATACTCACATATCGTTTATATATTCTTGACTATAATAATAAAGCTTATCCCCATTAATTTGGTAATTAGAATCTAACAGGTGGAGGTATACTTATACAAAACTTACCAAAGTCCATGGTATAAACGTGCTAGGATTATGAATCATGCCTATATTGACCTTACTTGTTGTAACAAAACTATACTATCACCATCATACCTACGATGACCCCACTAAATAACTAAGTTAGAAACCATATGCATTTGCTAATACCTCTGTCCAACTGAACTATATTACCCACATACGATCATAGGGTTAAAGTGACTCCTTTATGTAATACGGTGGATACCAAGTCACTCTTGCAACTCGAAAGTTGAGGCTTGTCAGAATTTAAGGTATAGCAAGTTTTTTAATGAATTAATACCTAACCAGTACCCTAGTTTCTGACATGTTAGCACTTTGTAAATTTTGTTCATCTGATAGAAAAATGACAGAGGTATCTCTTTCAACCTACTTTAGAGCTAGGCACTAGCCTGCTCAACTCATAGAGTTCTCTCTCGTGTCACTTGATATATCTTTGTCAATTAGTGGCTAGATTTGGTTTGTTTGGGGTTTTTATATAGTTGTTGGCAAAGGAAAGGGGGTGACATTTTGGGCTATGGAGTCAAAAATGAATAAAGTAGTGGAAGACCATTAGAACTATCTAGAGGAGAAAGGCTAAATGAGGAAATGATTCTGAGTTTTTTAAAATTGAAATCAGCATGGTGAAAGAGGAAAAGGAAAACAAATATTCGGATTAGAGTATATTGAGATGAATTCTGAATTAGTCAGGAATAAGATTACATAATTTAAATTGCTAAGTCGAGAGCATCACAAGACGAATTCTTGACTCTTAACTCACCAATTTAAAAAGAGGAAAATGTAAATGGGATTTCAAAGACACCAGAAATACACACTATGCGAGAAAACAAAAGTCATATCACAACCATTAGAATCTTTTCATAAACAACTCAAAATGATTATGCATTGTATATTCACTTTAGCTCCATGGATTTACAAAGTCTTCATGCTACGAGGGCAGTCCCCTCTTCGGTCCATCCAAACATTGATTTATCTTTGTAATAGTATATATAGGTAGATTACATCTGATATTCAGAATGAATCATCTTCCCCAAAGTTCCAAAAATAGTTGTCGGTTACAAAAGAGTAATGTACAACAACCAAACTCCTATTTTCTAGGGGACATTATAAACAAAACTGACATATTTGAGGTTTTTTTCCTTGAAGGTCACATGTCAATATTATTATAAAATTCTATGACACACACTAAACTTAGCCTGCAATCTATTTCATCTTGGCAATTTCTTCTTTTAACGTATCAAGCCATGCAGGTTGGTTTTCCCCAATGCTTTCAACCACCTCAGCTTTTACCTCTGTCTTCTAAGGCTTGCTCCATTTCTTCTTGACAATTCGTGTATGGTGTTCGCTTGTGTATCCATTGATGATTAAATCCTTCATGATGGGATTTAATCTGATTTCTTCATTCGCTATTGGCTCTCTCAAAGGCTTTGTATAAAATTTCGTTGCTAAGATTCGAGCAACTAGTTTATCTCTTTTCTTCAATGATGAATTTGTCATATTAGTTGAAAATCCTAGTTCACTAGAGGTCACTTGGTCTGTCGTATCCATTTTTCCTAGTTTTGCAGAAAGCATGAACTTATCTTCCTTAGCTGAATGATTTTCCCTGTGATTACCTCGTTCTGAAATAGAACATTAGTTTCCCAGAACAGAGTAATGTAACCCACATTTTGAATACTAATCGTCATTGAGTGTCAATCATGAACTAATGACAAGAGTACTTGCAGGTACGTTGGTTTATGACATTTTGCCAATTTATTTTGAATGATAAGCCTTCAAGTTTGTTATCCGGCGATGGTCACCTAGCATTTTCATGGATGAAAAGTAATCGAACAATTCGCATGATATGATTTGACCGACTGTCACTTTCCCCTATCCACATGTGATCTTTAGATTTGACATATTTAATGATATTAGAACACATGACATCGGGGCGTGGTTGAGCAGTTTCATGCTCACCCGCTTTTCTCCTCGATATGCTTCTAGAGGTGCCATGTGTATATGGGTTGAAACTGTGGTATTTTCCCTAACCCGATCTCTAGTGCTTAAAATCCATGTTATTTCCTTGCTCGATATGCCTCCTTACCATTGATCTAGGTTTCTCAAGATAATGGCCCATTGGGTCCCATCACTCCTACATCTCTACCAATTTTAACCCTGTCCACCAGATATGACCCCACCCGCTAATCTAACACTCCAACTGGGGATGTTACCCTCCCTATGAGGTAGAAAAGAACTTGTAGACCAGGTGTCAGATCCATTGGGCTTCTCCCAAAACATGTGTGTGTATCGTGCTTCAACCTGTCACTAGTGTCTGCTGAAAACCAAACTCTGCACACTACTATCCACTGGCTACTAAATATACCGCTAGAAATCTAACTGTATACACTACTAGAAATCCAAAAAATGCTTGACCAACAAGATTATTTTTACTTACCTACCCTACAACTACTGAAATGAATACTCAATCAAGAGATGCTAAATTGCCAATGCAGCCAATTGAGCAATTGGCTTCTCAATTTTTTCCGCTCACATCTTTCTTAAGTAGGCATACAAATGTAAAAGATGGTAGATGAAAGTAAAAGTTGAATCCAAAATTTGAGCTTATGAATGAAGAAAAAACCTACGTCACTGAAGAATTTAATAGGATGGCTGGAGGGTCTTGAAAATGAAGAAAAATCATTTCTTCTTGATGAGAAAAAATAGAAAGACAAACCTCTTTCATAAGTGTTTGTTGCTCTTTCTCTATTTCTTCAGTTCCGGGAACACTTTCAAATGAAATGCCAACAATAGGTTTGTCTAATATTCAATTCATATCAACAATAACATTCATACATCCTTGAACATCTTTAAATATGACAGTCATACTATGTGCATTAGGGTTATCCTCTTGTTCATCAAATGGTTCTGATTTGGTTTTATTAATCTTTTGGAAATTTGCTTGAGTATTGTCATTTTCACTTTCAAATGAATGAAGTGGAATAAATTTCTTCTCATAATCTTCTTGAAAATGTGAAAAGAGAACATCATGTACTATTTCACAGTCCAGAGTTCCCATGGATGCATTTTCAAAACCATGATTTTTAAATGAATCAAATAAAACCACCGCCTCTTCATTGTCTTTTTGTATTTCTGATTGAAAAATGGCATACATTGTTTTGTTGCTTTCTTGAAACTCTATGTAATTTGTTTGTTCACTACTTGAATTTTCCATAGATGCAGTTTCATAAACCTCATCCATGTCTAGGCCATTTAGAAATTGTACCACCACATCATTCTCAGGGGAAGAAAGGAAACTTTGAAACACTTTGTCTTGATGCACATCTTGTTGCATACTTATATTAGTTTCAAAGGGAGGAAAATAACCTTTAATAACATTTTCTTGATCATATTCATCTTATTTTCAGGCTGATAGTTGAGCACAGACTCCAAATCTAAACTGATGTAACCTTCCATGTAATCAGCCGCATGATCATTAAATGTGTGAGAAGGTTGTTGGTCTTCTTCACAGATAGCAATTTTTTCATGTAAAACAATGCCATTGTGAATGAAATCAGACTTTCCTTCTTCCTTTGTTATCTCATTATTTGCTTTCAACAATTCAAAAGAAGAAAAACATAGAGGAAGATAGTTTTCATTTTCAAGTCCATTGCTTTCTGAATATTCTACATCATGTCTGGAGGATTTATGATTTGAAACATTGTAAGCATTTTTCTTTAGCAATTTGAAAGAAGAAAAACATAATGGCAAGGTTCTTTCACCTGATTCAAAACCTTCCTCGTTTTCTTCACTGTTGTCATATGCACAATTTACAATTTGTTTGGATGGCTGAACACACTCATTTTCATATTTATCTTTGACTAATGGACGCAATTTGGTACTAATAAGGCCTTCTACATAATAAGTAACAGGGTCATCAAACATATGATAAGATTGCTGCAATTTATTGTCATTTTTTTTCAATGAATCAATGTGATTTGGCATCAACACACATTCCTTTGCTTCAATGATGATCTTAGAATTTTCTTTCAACAATTTAAATGAAGAAAATCATAAAGTTAAAGAATTACCTTCAACTAATTCAATACTTTCTTCTTCGCAACTGTGATATGTAGGTTGATTGCTCTCATTACACTGTTGAAAAGGAACATTTTCTAATAGAGAACATACAACTAATTGTTCTAGGAATTCAACATCACAATCATCATCATATTCATCATATATAGGCAAATCATCAATTTTTGCAATGTCATTTAACAAGAAAAAACTTGGAACATCAACCTTCTCTTCAACAAGCTGATTTGCAAATTCATCTTCTTGACTATCGACAAATGAATACATAAAAAAATCAGCCCCCTGCTTATCATGGGGTGGATCAACACCTCCTCATTCAGCAAGTGGAGAATGAATTTTTGCATAATCATTGGTATTAAAAACTTCGGGAGGGCATATGATATTATCAACTCTATCCTCAAGATTCCAATCAACTGTTTTCTGTTCATATTCACTTTCATGTTCTTGAGCATCCAACCCCTCATTTTGAATCTTTTCACATGCATGGAGATTGTGTTGAATCTCCTGAGCATCATTAAACATTTGTTGTAAATACTTAGGTCTTCTTTCCATCAGGAGGAAAGACAAATTTGTATGAAGAGTTGTTGTATAATGGAGCATGGCAACAACTTTAGTGGGTTGAATTTCTTCGGGAAATTTATAATAGATGCTGGAAAACCTTCTGCTGAATATAGAAATAACTTCATTGCTCTTCCTTTTCAAGGCATAGAACTTTGTAAGATGTAGATTCAAAGATTTATTCTTGCCCGAAACTTTAAAAAGACATTCTTAAATTCCTCCCATGAGCTAATTGTCTCTGTCTGCAAATGTGTAAACCAGTCTTTGGTGTCCTCTTTCAAGGATTGAGAGAAATCCCTCATATAAACATTCTCATGGTCAATCTCAAACAAATATATAAAATGATCAAATCCTTGGATGAGTTTTTTAGCTGATATGTTATTAGGTTCCCCATCAAACACATGTAGGTACTCATAGTACTTTGGAGGAAAATCATGTAGGATGTGAGGTAACTTTAAGGGTCTATATCTATCCTAATTTTTAGAGGGTGTTGGATCAAGTACAGGAGGTGAAATATCAGCCTTGGTTTCATGAGGCTCATCAACTTGGTCATGGTTATCACATTGTTCATGTGAGAGATTTTGATCGAATTCAATAATAAACTGAGGAGATATTTGTATAATCTTAAGAGGAGGATATGCAATTTCAGTATTATCATGATAATTATTTGCATGCAGTAGGTGAAGAAAAATTTTTCTAGCTTGTTCAGGACAGGACCAGAGGCAACTTATAACAAACAATAAAATGCCTTGGAAAAAAACCAATTTCAAGTACTTGTTTTCTTCCATAATTCATTTTCATACCTTTGTCAAGGGATCTCATCTTCCAGTGGAGTCTCTGCATTACATTTGAAGCTTGAGTGGAGTTGCCAATAATGTTTTGGAAGATGGATTCTGCATTGAGAGTGGAGTTTCCATTGAAAATTTAAAGTTCTGGATTCTTCTATCAGTGGAATCACCTTAAAACTAGTTTTTGATGTGTGGAGTCACCAGAGCAGGAATATAGAAAATGTGTTCCTAAGTGTCTGCTACTCTCAGACCTTAGAACTCAACCATTTCCTCAGCAATGGTGCCAGAATGTTAGCACTCTATAAATTTTTTCCGACTGATAGAAAAATGACATAGGTAATTATTTCAACCTACTTTCTAGGCACTAGCATGCTCAAGTCGGAGAGGGCTCTCTCATGTCACTTGATATATCTTTATCAATGAGTGACTATATTTGGTTTGTTTGGGGGTTTTATACAATTGTTGGCAAAGGAAAGGGGGTGACATTTGGGGCTATGGAATCGAAAATGAATAAAGCAGTGGCAGACAATTAGAGCTATCTAGAGGAGAAAGGCTAAATGAGGCAATTATTCTAAGTTTTTTAAAATTTAAATTTGCATGGTCAAAGAGGAAAAGGAAAAAAATATATGCATCAGATCATATTGAGATGAATTCTGAATTAGTTAGGAAGAAGATTAAATAATTTAAATTGCTAAGTCGAGAGCGTCATAATATGAATTATTGACTCTTAAATATCTAATTTAAAAAGAGGAAAATGTAAATGGGATTTCAAAGACATAAGAAATACACACTATGAGAGAAAACATAACTCATATCACAGCCATTAGAATCTTTTCTTAAATAGTTCAAAATGATTATGCATTGTATATTCACTTTATCTCCATGGATTTACAAAGTCTTCTTGCTACGAGGGCAGGCCCCTCTTTGGTCCATCCAAACATTTATTTATCTTTGTAGTATATATAGGTAGATTACATCCGGGATTCAGAATGAGTCATATTCCCCAAAGTTCCAAAAATAGTTGTTGGTTACAAAAGAGTAACATACAACAACCAAAATCCTATTTTCTAGGGGACATTATAAACAAAATTGACATATTTGTGGTTTTTTGCCTTGAAGGCCACTTTTCAATATTATTGCAAAATTCTCTAACACACACTAAACTTATCCTACAATCTATTTCATCTTGGCAATTTCTTATTTTAACATATCAAGCCATGAAGGTTGGTTTTCCCCAATGCTTTTGCCCACCTCAGATTTTACCTATGTCTTATGACTCTTGCTCTGTTTCCTCTTGACAGGTCGTGTATGGTGTCCGCCTGCATATCCATTGATGATTAAATTCTTCATGATGGGATTTAATCTGACTTCTTCGTCTGCTCCTGGCTCTCCCGAAGGCTTTGTATAAAATTTTGTTGTGAAGATTTGAGCAACCAGTTTCTCTCTTTTATTCAATAATAAATTTGTCATATTAGTTGAGAATCCTGGTTCATTGGAGGACACTTGGTTTGTCGTATCCATTTTCCATGGTTTTATAGAAAGCATGAACTTATCTTCCTTAGATGAATGATTCGACATGTGATTACCTCATTTTGAGAAATAATGTTAATTGCCAAAAACAGAGTAATGTAACCCACATTTTGAATGATAATCGTCATTGAGTTCCAATCATGAACTACTGACAAGATTACTTGTAGGTACATCGGTTTATCATGTTTGGCCAATCTATTTTGAATGATGATCCTTTGATTTAGTTATATGGCGGCGCTCAGCTAGCTTTTGCATGAACGAAAAGTACTTGAACAAGTAGCGTGAGATGATTTGACCAACCATCACTTTCCCCTCTCCACGTGCAATCTTTAGACTTGACATATTTAATCATATTAGAACACGTGAAATCGGGGCATGGTTGAGTGGTTGAGCACTCACCCTCTTTTCTCCTCGATATGCTTCTAGAGGTTCCATGTGTCTTTGGGTTGAAATGACGCTGTTTTCCCAAACCCACACTCTAGTGCTTAACCTCTACGTTATTTCCTTGCCCGATATGCGTCCTGACCATCGATCTGGGTTGCTCAAGATCTATGGCCCGCCAGGTCCCATCACTCCTACCTCTCTACCGATTTTAACCATGTCCACTAGATATGACCCCACCCACTAATCTAACACTCCTCTATACTGATTTAGCATTCCGCCAAATCTCAAGACTTGGATTCCAAGAAATTATTATAGTGATAACATGACACTCCAAGAAACTACTCAATGTGGGTTTTCCACTTCATCGATTTCACATGCCGGTGGGGAGGGGGCATACTATGTCACTCTTACACATGGATGAAGGGCTCGAGGCTCCATTACACTCCTCGTAGTCAACCATTTGGTCTCGTTTGCAATATTTTTCCTATTGTGTTTCTCCTTGTGACCGACTATTGTAATGGTGCTTGAACCTGGGTGTGGATGGAGGAATCAACACACTGACGGGGTCTCCTATGAACAGGTAAGAGCATTGCATGCTATGAATTATGCTTGAAGAGTGTTTCTAATACAATGTGTTTCTCTGTTGGGATTTAAACCACATTTTGTAGTATGATGTTTCCTTTGTTCAATATTTAAGTTCATCTATCCCATGTTCTTTTGAGTCCTTTACATTTTAGAATCCCTGAACAGAGTTCGACCGTATGTTTTTAATGCATAACTGACCCCTTGAAGTTTTCTTGTTCTCATCTTGAACTTACATCAGGGAATGGATAACTCTGTGAGCTAGGGATTGAAAGGGTTCTGAGTATGGGAAAGAGACCATGTGTATGTGTTTGCTCGCCCATGAGTCTTTGCATACAGTCTCTTCCTTTCCCATAGAAAATAACAAGCCCAAATCCAACACAATATGAATCCCTTCACTTGTTGAATAGAGTTATGGTATGCTATTTTTTATTTCCAGGCCTCGACCGTAACCCTCAAAACGCTATAATCTTGAGAGTTTTTATGTAGTTGTCTTATATTTGAACTCTGTCTATTTTGTACAGAAGTGTTGACAACATTAATTTTATTTAAATTTTTTTTTTATCATAGTTCTCTGTAGTTATTCATTTGGTATTTAACTTCCCCAAATTAGAGTTCCTTTTGTGTGATATTAAAACTATGTTACTGTTAAAGGTTAAATCTTATCTTTGTCGTTTCTTTCTCTAATATTTTTTTTTCTCTATCAAAAAAATAGAGTTTTGTTTGCATCTTTAGAAATTCCTCGCATAACCATTTTTCCATAAGATGGAACTTAAGTTGAAAACCATGTAAGTTGTATTAAATGGATCAACTTGTTATTTTCTTTGATAAACCCTAAACTTTCATTCTATCATTCGAATAACACCTTGTTGTGTGCATAAAGAAAAAGGGGTTTGCAAAGGTTTGCACGTTTTTGGCATTGGCATGTTTTAACGAAAATAAACTAGATTATTCTCAGGGGAAAACCATGTACACAACTTGCTAACATTTGCATCTGTATAAATACTTCTCGGCTGTTACTTTCTTAATGTAATTACTTCTCTATAATATTCATTGCGATTAGACTCTATAATTGTTTCTCAGTTATTAGACTCGGTATTAGTATCTATAATTACTCCTTTTAATTTCCCAAATTTAGAATTTCGTTGGGGACTCTCAAGAATAATATTGGTAGCTTTGTATCATTTAACAAAACTCTTGTTATCTCTGTAATTAGCTTTATAATTTGTCTCTATAAGTATCCTTTTTCATTTGGCCTACATAATGAAATATATACTTTCTATAACTCCTTTGTAAAAGTATTCACGACACTGCTTTTTTTGTGATTACATTTTGTAATTACCTTTCGTTTTTGCACTCTGTATTTTTAAATAATTTAAAGAATATTTGCAAGGAAATGGAACTTTTCTATTATATATTTTCTCACTGTAATTCATAAGTGATTTTGCACATGGATACTTTTTCGATAATGGGTCCCTTTTCTTGCGAGGGAACACATCATACCACTATGAGCCCACTCTTCCTCCTGAGTCACGGATCTCTTGCTTCACGAGGGCATAATAAGATAACCAAAATTCGATCTAGACCCAATATAAGTTACTCCTTTAACTTATTTTATTATCTTATTCTTTTAATTAATTGAAATCTAGTATTGATATCAACACTTTCGTCTTTTTCCCTTGCAGGTTAAAAACATCAATTCAACTCTACGAAACGAGGCGTCCTACAATCAAAAGGTACTTGGGTTCCATGGATTCCTTCCACCAGTCCATGTGCTCACTCTCTTCGGTTACATAAAGTTTTATATAGACTCTTTAAATTATGTTTAACTAGCTACAAAGTTCATGGATATATAGAACCCCAGTTGTATTCATATTCTTGGTCAATGACCTATCCACTGTATAATTATATTCTTTCGTAACACATTGGGATTTACTGTAGTATATGAATCTCTCTTCATTGAAATTTAAATGAATATACTTATCGGATTTAAATTCTTTTCTATCTAAATTAAATTGTGAATGAATGAGCATCGATATAGTCTGATTGGCTTCGGGTTTCACTTGTTTCCTTTCTGAAGTAGTTGTTTTTTTTTTATTATAGTTAATAACTAAGCCAAACCATAAATCTACTATGGCCAAGAGGCATACACACACACACACACACACACATATACATATATACTTATTAACTATCATACACACACACAAAAAAAAAAACTACTTCAGAAAGGAAACAAGTGAAACTCGAAGC
>JZKD02S1607681.1:504764-522005 GCA_000966675.3 Picea glauca | reverse complement strand
TTACCCCACTTAAATGTTCAAGTACAAGATGATTCAAAATGAAAATATCTCCTTGGTATATATAGGAGACTAGGAGGTATAATTACAACTAATGGCCTAAAGCCGACATAAATAATATAAAATTACTAATATGATATGCCCCAATTAAGGGGTAATGATTCAATATTAGGGCTTAACATAATATTCCTCCTCCTCGTTGTCAGAGGTCACCTCTATGTAGTGCGATTGGCCACGACCCATGAACTTGTGTGATGGGTTCCATGGTTCTTTGAACATGAAGCAAAGTTTCTTCCTTCTCAAATTCATCCTGGTGTTATCATCCATTATGCCACGTCCCCTGTCAAACCACCTTGGGTCATGCCCCCCCTAGTTAATTAAAGGTCTCTGATATCATCCTTCAGTGTTAAGAGGTGGCCTATGTACAAACTTTGGTTTGGCATCTGGTCCTAGGTATGTTGTCCTCCAAATAACATCCTTTAGGTTGGTAGGATTAAAATCCTTTATCCAACCCTTCAGTGAAAAGAATCATAAGTCTGGTTGGTGATATATCCTGTACCATGACTTCTAGCCTTTGGAATTCTTCAATGTATACCTATGTTGCTCCTATTTTCCTGAGTTGTGTGAGCTCTTGGAAGTGCAGCTCAGGATCCCCCTGATCAAATCTGTCAATGAGTCTCTGAGTGAACTCTGTATAGGTCACTATATGATTGTGGCCTAGTGTGGTGAGCTTATGATACCACCAGTCATGAGCCTTGCCATCCAAATACATAGTGGAAAATTTGATGTCTTTCATCTCCCTCGTGGGATTAAGCTACAGATAAGTGTCAAGATTTTGTACTCATGCCTCTGTTGTCATCTTGTCTGTACCATCAAATTATAGCATTTCCATCTTCCCTTCTCTTTGTTCAAACTCATAACTACTCCACTGGTTTAGCCTGGGCGTGTTTTTGAACTTGAGTTCGCAGTATTTATCCAGGGACATCTACCTCTGAATGATCATATCCAAGCCATCACACTCCCTAGTATACTGGGCCATCTACTCAACAAAGTCATCCACATGATCCTGTTGCACTTGTTCATCTGTGAATGTGGGCAAGTATGGTCTAGGGTTACCCTTGCAACCCATCTGTCCATGTGACGTACCCCCTCCATGGCTTCCTTTGGACTTGGGATCCTTTTCTAGATTATACCTTATTTCACCATGAGATCCACCAGTCTCCTTGCTTCCATACGTCTTAGGGTCTTTCCCCTGATGAGTCATATGTATCAATAGTTGGTTTATCATCATCTAGTTCTCATCAATATTCCTTAGATTCCCATCTACCTTCTTCAAGGTCTTAGTGATTTCGGCTTGTTCCCTCTGGTTTGTCTCCTGGATTTCCTATAAGTGATGGATTTCCTATAAGTGATGGACCAGGTTTCTTTCTATATGGTTTAGGGTTTTATGGAATTTGGCTGCCAAATAAGCCAAGCCCTATGGCTCACAGTCATCTCCTGAACCCTCCATTTCAGCTTCTGTTTCACTAGCCTGCTTCTTCCTTCTACCCATAAACATACCACTATACCTCTTCATGTGCTAATCCTCATAGGTTTGGAGGATTAGATCTCTGATACCAATGTAATGATCCCAAGTATTTTTTTTCTTGGAATCACTAACTAACCACTGATTTGATTATTAATTGTTGTGTATGCAGGACGACCATGAACATTTTAGCCTTAGGGTTTATTCAGTTATTCATCCACAGATTATAAAAGTATTATTGCAATCATATGAAGACCATCAATAATACACAAGATAAGAACCACACACAATAGTTGAACTTTATTGTAAGAAAGAAATCACCTCATACAAATAGAGAAGACGATATGGAATAACTCTGGATGGCTTCAAGACAATAATAGAGTTGCATACAAAATGCTCCCGAAGATACAATTCAAGCCTCCCAAAGGCCGCAATAGAATATGAATGCTCAACTGAAAACTAGGGTTTAAGCCTAACCCTTAAGCTGCTGGTACGACCCTCCTGAAGAAAATGTAGACCAAGGGTTCAACCCTCATGAATATGAATACCCTCAGATGCCACTATAATCCTCCTAAGGATATATCAATGTAGTGGTGGGCACCTCCTGAAGTATGGAGCATCAATGCTGAAGCTTCCTCCTAAAACTGCAGAAACCCTAAATTGGTATGACCCTCCTAAAACCCTGAATATGGCTAATAGTATGGCCTAGCTGAATATGGGCTCTAAATCCCCTGAAACTCTCTAGGATGATAGATCGGCCAACCACAAACCCCTGAGAGAAGTTTCAAGTTCATATATGGCATATGGCCTTCTTGATCAGAGAAGAATTGAATCACTGACTCATCCTCTTCCTCTTGAAACCGTCCCAACCTATAGAAAAATGATAGGACGTGATGATCCCTCAAGGAAACCCTCAAAATGATGATCAAGGGCCTGTAAGAAAAACCCTAATGATAGAAACCTCCAAGACTTCCTTAATATGATGGATCAAGTTCTCCTTCAACAAATGGTGCACCCATGGAAGAAAACCAGAGCCAGTATGGCCCTACTGGTCCAACTGGTATGGCCCTGCTAGTCCTCCTAAATAGATGATGGATGTAGAATGGTGTGGGTGGAGTATTTCATCCTAGAGACCAATATTGGAACAAGGTGAGTGGAATATTTCACCACTGAGTTGTTCACTAGGGTTTGTAATATCAAAACACTCAAAACTATATGCTCAAGAGGATCAACAAGAAAATACCAAAATTCAGAATGAATGAGAGTTGCGCCCTAGCCTTCTCTTTATACTTTTTTTTGTTTCCTTTTTGAGTTAAGTTAACCCCGAGGGTTAACTTCTAACTCAACCTCCAAATCTTCTATTCCTTCATTGAGGTATCTTTTTAACTTCTTTTACCTTTTCATTAAGTAAACTTAAGAATATAACATTAGTTTGGTTGACTTTTCCCCTCAGTGTGAGACTATGGCCTAGTTGGGATACCTAGACCACTAAGTCATCCCAAACCTCCTCAGCAATAGGTGGGGGACATTACATTATGATAGGGGATTCATACGATGTCATAGTTTTAGGCCAAGTTCATGGAGCTACACGAAGAAGTTAAAGGTAAACAAGTTTTTGTTTGGCATTAACTTCAACATTTATGTGAAGGTAAGGATCCTAATTCCTAAAACATTACACGATGTAGTTTATAAGGATCTCATTAGTGAGGAAGAGATGAGAAGTGGGGTTAGGACATGACTCCTTATAGACACACTAGAAATACGATGCGGGGAGCACAACAACATCAAACACCATCCAGATAGACATCCAAGAAACAGGATATGCCCAAAGAACCTATGTTCTCAACACTGAGATGACATACTTCTCAACAGAGGACCCCTTATAGAGGAGCTTAGAAACAACAGTAGCATTTTCTGCAGCAACAACAACATTTTAGTCTTGTTCAATAGAAGAGATAAAGATCACAGACTGTTAGGCCAATAACTTCTACTTCGGGAACCAGGAACATTGGACCAAAGACTAGATGTTGGACATGTGGGGAGCCACATTACTAGTGGGATTCTTTGATTGATAATGATAAAGAGAACAGATCATTAGGACCCACTAAAGTTCAATATTTGGGTAAGTCCCATAGGATACAAGCAATGATGAACCGATACACTATACTTAAGACATCAGTTACGATCACCAACCAAACTTTTGGTATTTTGATAGATCCAAGTTCTATAGAGAGATTTATCTCTAGTGCACCTCTAAAGAGAATTAAGGTAAAGGTAGTTGAGCAGGATGATTTCAGATATGAAGAAATGGAATTGGGTACCAAACAAAAATTTCGAGGAAAGGTTATAGACTATAGTATTAACTTGGGATATTTTTTAACGAAGGCCAACCTATACATGATGATCTTAGGATCTTATGACATAGTGATAGGCATGGACTGCTTGGAATCACATGATGCTATGCTTAACTGTAATACAATACAATTAAGTTTGATGGATGATTTGGGGTAGAGTAGAGTGATTGTAGGAAGAAACCAGGGGGTGTCTCTGAGGTTTATTTATTTCCTACAAGTTCAAAAGAGTATGCGCAAAGGATGCAAGATATATGCAATATTACCACTAAATGAAAATGGAGGGCAAGAAGGATTAGAAAACCTTCATTTTGTACAAGAGTTTGTGGATGTATTTCCCGAAGAGTTTCTAGGTTTACCGCCCGAGACAGAGTTGGAATTTACAATAGACTTGAAACCTGGAACTGAACCGATAGCAAGAATTCCTTATCTGATGTCAATGCCTAAATTACAGGATTTGAAAATGCAATTGAAGGATTTATTGGATTTGGGACTTATATGTCTGAGCGTATCACCATGGGGTGCGATCGTAATTTTTTTTAGAAATAAGGATGTGTTGTGGAGGATTTGTATTGACTACCATCAATTGAATAAATATATGATCAAGAACTAGTATCTGATGCCAAGGATACACAAATTTTTTGATCAAATAAAATGAGCAATGATGTTTTCAAAGATTGATTTAAGATAGAGATATCATAAATTACGGATTAAGGAGGAAGATATCCCTAAGACCACATTTAAGACAAGATTCATACACTATGAGTTCATAGTTTTACTCTTTAGATTGATGAATTCCCCAAGGGTATTCATGAGTTTGATGAATGGGGTGTTTCGAAAATACTTGGACAAGTTTTTTCAATTATTTATTGATAACATATTGATTTATTCTTGGGCAAAAGAAGAGCATGATGAACACTTGATATTTTTCCTACAGTGTATAAGAGAAAACAAATTGTACAAGAAGATATCAAAATGTTCTTTTACTAATCAAATATTCATTACTTGGGACATATTATATCTGGTGAAGGTATCGTTTTGGATCCAGGGAAGTTAGAGGCCATTATGGAATGGACAACACCAACAAATGTATAAGAGGTATATAGATTTATGGGTTTAGCAGGATATTACCGACGGTTCATGGAAGGCTTTTCGAAGATAGAAAATCAAATCACGGAATTGCAGAGGAAAAATAAGAAGTTTGTATGGATTGATAAATGTGTGGAAGCATTTCAAAATATCAAGTTTTTGACGACAACATCGATACTCTCGGACACACCGACTACAATGAGAGGAGGGGTGAACAGTGTAGGGATCTTTTTCCCAAAACTCCTTAGTTAACAATCACCATTAACTCATTAATCATTTTTTTCATTTATAACCAATTAAATATAAACACATATCAACAACATATCATCAAAAAGTCATCACCAAAAGGAACACAAAGAACACAAGATGTATGTACAATTTTTTTTTATTACGGACTACAATCCTTGGGTTTTTTCAGAAACAATTGAATAGAGTACAACTATACAAGAGAACCAACTTTATAATGAAATACTCATCTTACACCCTTATCACCAACTAATATGAGGCAACAATCCTCAACAGATATTAATCTGTACCATAAACAAGTGCATCAACAATGCACCAACCCATGCCAAACAACTGGTAATCAACCTATACCATAAAAAAGTGCATCCAACCATGTACCAAGTATATACCAATCATGTGTCAACTACTCATATAAAATGACTCATCAATATGTACCAACATCATCAACTATACACCTCATGTATGTGCCAACGCATCAATTGCTTGTCTCAACTATGACTAGTTTTGGGTTAGTCAACAACCCTAACTTGAAATAATCATAACTGTGTACCTGTAATGAATAAAGATCTGAAACTGATAGATAATTTTCTTTAGTGTGTTTTATGCAATTCCTCCAGGTTTCACTACTTGGAACTTCTTATAAAAGGAGTTATAGAAAAAATGGTATACCTTGTTGAATTTTGGCTTATTCTAGAGAGCGACCTTGTAGAGCATGCCCTGCATGGAATATTTTTTAAAACAATCTGAAATTATTACACAACATAATAAAGAATATAATATAACCAACACATTTTGTCTCACTAAATTTGGATCTGTTATGAAGAAGCTACGGTGTTTTTACCCAAAACACTTGTTTTAGACTAGTTTATGGACTAGCCACAAACCTTATTTTCCATAGAGTGTATATCCAAAAATAAAACAACCCACAATCTTAGTTGTTCACCATAGATACCTAGATATGTTTCCTCAATGGCATGGAAATCTCACGGTCTTAATCATTATAGAAAAAAAGTTATTGCGAAAATGGTGAGATGACCTGTAAATAACATACTTTAGAAAGCATCATGAAAATAATTTATCCTCCCCTGAATTTTGGCCCTCTTTTATTCACCTTACCTCTAAAATTTGGCTTAGATATCCTTTGGTTACCTCAGTGACCTATATATCTTCAATATTCTCAAGTGTTACACACCAACAATTCTCAATAATCTCTCACAAGAAGCACTCCACCAATACTCCAAAAGATATTTTAGTGTTAACCACTTTCCATAAATAGAAAGTTCTCCAATACTTTATCATTTAAATATTCCTTCTTGACTTTGTCACCTTACTTTATCATTTCTTGATTTTGTCACTTATCTTTATTATTTAAATAATCCACCTTGACTTTTTCACTTTAATTTATCATTTAAATAATATTAACCCATTTCTAGGTCACTTAAACTATTTTCCTTATTTTAGTGTTAAGAACTTTCCATAAATAGAAAGTTATCCAATACTTTATCATTTAAATATTCCTTCTTGATTTTGTCACCTTACATTATCATTTCTTGATTTTTTCACTTCTCTTTATTATTTAAATAATCCACCTTGACTTTGTCACTTTACTTTATCATTTAAATAATTATTTCTTCTTTTAGGTCACTTTGACTTCTTTGACTTTAGGGGCTTCAAGCCTTCATGTGGGGGTCCTTCATCTTCGTAAGGCCATAAATATCAAACCATGAGGAGTTATGCGACATTCCACATACCACCACAAATGGCATGATAAGCACTGTCCATCTAGGATAGTTTCACCAACAATTTCCTTGATCTTCATCTCATTATTCTAGATACAAGCATGGGTCTTCCAACCATTCTTCTAGGATAACTCAATCTGCAAAGAAAATTCCCGTGAGGGCTTTCACCATAATGGGACCACTTTGGATTTCATCCATTTGTGCACCTTATCAATCATGATAAAACAATAATGAGAGCATGGGTCCTCCAACCATTCTTCTAGGATAACTCAATCTGCAAAGCGTCTTCCTATGAGGGATTTCACCATAAGGGGAGCACTTTGGAGTTCATCCATTTGTGCACCTTATCAATCATGATAAGACAATAATGATTCATCTATACATTTTTCCAGTAATGCATCATATACCAATGAAACCACATTGATCCATCTTCATCATGTATCAATGACAACTCATTGATCAATCTTCATCATATCAATGACAACTCATTGATCCATCTTCATCTATGCATTCTTATCAAGGAAATTACATATTACATTACATCAATCATCAATCAATCAATCCTTTGGCATCAATCAATCAATTGACATCTATTAATGACATCAATCAATCAAACCATTGGCATCAATGAGAACATGATTAAAAAATCTCCCCCTTTGGCATTGATGGAAATACCAATATTGATGTCAACACCAATTACCAATTATTGATGTCAACATGTAGATAAGGCATGCTCTACATCAATATTTAATGTGACTATCTCTCCCAATCAATAATCATCAATCACATCAATGCGATTATCTCTCCCCCTTTGACATCAATGACAAAGTGTCATTTTCCTCTTGGGGCTGCTCCCCCTACTTGAACTTCCCTTGGGGTTGCTCCCCCTATCTGAGTGCCTTTGATCTTCCTCTAAATAATCTCTCCCCTTTTGAAAAATAGATATCACTCTGATGTAATGTTGAAAATACATCGAACATACTCCCCCTGTGACCATCGCTCCTCCTAGAATTATGCCTCTGTGCTCTTTCTTCAAATATAGGGATCTTTTTTAGGTATGCATCTGATAAATATGTCATCCTAGAATCATGGGAGGAAGAATGAATCCCCCTATGGGTATGTATCCCCTATATTCTCTGTGTGATAAATAATGTGCTACCATATAACTATCCTTGGACTTGTTCATGCATCAAACTCATGTTATACCAAGAATCATGAAGCAAAATATATGTCAACAATGAAATAAAGAATCATGAGAAAAATATCAACCAAGCACATCATGTACAAAAATGTGTGCTCATCATACACAACACTTATGTACATCAACATCATGCAATGTGCCAAAAGATATCATCCATGGAATGTATCAATCATATGCCTCTATCAATATGCCAACATGTGCATCTACCAATATGCCAACCATGTGCATCCACCAATATGCCAACCATGTTCATCTACCAATATGTCAACCATGTGCATCTACTGATATGCCAACCATGTGCATCTACCAATATGTCAACCATGTGTCATATCACTCATGATATGTCTCCATCATGAACCAAGTGCCACAATCATGTATCTTAAACAAATACCAATTGTTGTGTTGATCAAGTAGTACCAATGGTGTAGTATCATCAAGTATATTCCATCTATGAGTGTACCAAACATGTATCAATTATCAATCAAGCTATCAATCATCAATGATGTAGAACATGATCACCTCATCAATTCACCAACCACATGTCCCAATGTGTATCCCATCCATATGATAAATGCATGCATCAAGATTTCCAACAAGTAAACTTCCAACACATCATCAAGATATATCACATAACCAAGGTGTCATAACTTCACTTTCATAACTAGCATTGTTCTTCAACAAAAATTGCATCAATCCATACTCATGCGTTAGTGCCATACACCCAATATTTTATTTTACATCATCACGTTACATAATCCAATATAGAATCATGAAAACCTACGACAAAGAATATCAGAACTTGCAATAAACGATGTCAGACCCTGCATCACAGAGTTATACCATCACATAAAACTACAATCCCTGTGCATAGCCCTTTTCCTTAGGCTTCACCACATATACACGGCCTATTTCATAGACAACTCACATATGTACGTGACCTATACAAGGTCAGTCCATGCATGTATGCGATTGAGACCACTGTCACCCACGTATGCTTTAGTAGATGACATTTTTGAGCTTCCCTTTAGTCTTTCATTGTGTTTTGGCTGCTCTGTCTTCTTCACCCACTTCTGTAGATGTCCGTGCTCCTCATAACTTGAGCTCTAAGCATGCATATTTTCAAATATGTCTCCCTTCCTTACTTCATTCCTTCTTCTAGTCATGTTATTTGAAGTCCTCATCATAGACTTTCTTCTTGTGTTCCAACACTCCTGGGATTTTTGGCCAAATTCACTACAGCTGTAGCATCTCATGGTGTTACAGTGAACACCAATGTGTCCTATTTGATCACATCTCCAACACCTTATGGTGTTATGAAATCTTCCATTATATCTTCTTTCATAAGATCTACATTCAAAAGATTTGTGACCATATTCACTACATGAATAAGAATGACCATGAAAAATACTTTCATACCTTTTCTTTGGTGTCCCAAAGATATCTTCTTGATGTCTTCCTTGCTTTTTTCTTTTGAAATTTTCCTTGCCTTGTGTAGATGGTTACTTTTCAACATTGTCATATTTCTTTGATGGAATTACCTCATGCTTCTTTGAGGTGCTTTCTTCAGCATGTGTAGCTTCTTCTTTGTATCCAAGTCCTGATTTATCACATGGTGATATTTGACTTTCCAAGATCTCATCCAAGATTTGTGAGCTATTCAAGAATTTTTTTGACTTCTCTACCTTCTTTCTAAGGTCAACAACTTCAGCTTCTAACTTATCACATGACTCTTCCTTTTCATTAATTTTATTCTTCAAAAGTTCTTATATCCTTTTGGCTTCTTCAGTTTGGGTCTTGAGATGAATAATAGTTTCAAAACTTTTTTTAATATCATCATCTACCTTCATATCTTCTTTTTCATTCTTTAGTCTTGTGATATCTTCTTCCTTTTATTCTAATTGAGTCTTATTTCTCTCTTCTTGTTCCTTGACCATTCCCTTTAACTTCAAGATGTGCCTTTGACTTCTCTTAAAAAACTTCTTAGTGTTATCCGAAAGGTAGTTGTAGTGTGTATAAAAATGATCACTTCTATATCTATTTAAACCCTCTTCAACTTCTTTTTGAAGTTCTAATAGATCTTCTTCTATTATTTCCATGGGATAATTTCCATTAAAATTTACACAAATTGTTTCTATATCATCTTCCTCAGTTGAGAAAAATTCAACATCATCACATTTTGAATCATTGCAATCATGAGTGTTTGGAGATTCTTTACCTTTATTTGAAGTATCTTCAAGATCTTCCTTTTTTCCAACATTATCACTTGATTCTTTTTCTTCGTTTGAAATTTTTCCAAGATCACATTTAGAAATAATATAATCAAGGGTTTTTTGAGATTCTTTACCTTTGATAATATTGATGGAGTGGTCTTCAATATCTTCCTTCTCCTTCTTGCTTTGATATGTCTCCTCTAACTTTAGCCATAGATCCTTGGAAGAAGTGCATTGTTCCATGTTTTCTTTGATAGGGATTGAGAGTCCACTAAGAATGGTCTTAAGAGCCAATGCATCATTCTTCTTTCCTTACCTTTGAGCTGCAAACTTTGACTTGTTCTTCAACAAAACTGATCCACCAATGGTTTCCTTCCAAATGACTGCTCCCATTATCTTCAAATACACTCTCATCTCTATTCTCCAAGTAGAGTAGTTTTCCTCATCACGGATTGGCATTTCATCATCCATTTGTGTGTTGTTGGCAGCCAATTAAATTTTTTCTATTGTCCTATAAGCTGCCTACACATATGTCTTCCGAACTTCAAATTGTCGTCGCATCTTTCAAATAAACGATATTTTCATTTCTTGCGACACTTGCAAATTTGTTTCCTTTAAGTTTTCATGACTATAAGTGTGAAAACTTCTCCTTTCAAGGTCACATTTCGATCACTATATGAATTGACGCCATCTTTTTATCGATATTTTCTATGGCACTTACCTTTGGTTTATCGTTATGTGGATGAAAGGATTTTCGAACTATGCCTATTTGGACATTCTTATATCGATTGCATAACTTGATTTTATTAATTTTATGAGGCATTGAGCATATAGATTTATATTTTTTGTGACTTGCCTAGTCATTGAATTGCATAGGGGTCATGATTTATTTTTGTTTTTATATATGATGAGATCCTTATGATAATCTTTTTATGGCTCTTGGCTTGTAATTTTTATGAGTATCGATTGGTACAATGGTTTAAAACTTTTGATTTATACAATGGCGCATGGTTAACATTTGGGCTTGGTTTCACTTGAATGTCAATGGTTTGAAAAACTATAGTTGATTTGGCGCGTTGGCATAACACTCACCGTTTGATTCTTTGGTTGGCCAAACGATATCGTTTTTGAACTGTGCTATGATTGTTTGAACATATGTGGAATTTGCTGGTTGTAATTTACCATAACTATTGTGCATGGTGGTGAATAACTCCACCACCCTCGCATGCGGACATTAATGCTTTCCCCCTTTGATCGTTCATTGTTGTTAGACCAAATAGGTTTGCTCCTGTGCGTTGGTGAATTCAACCCAAACCCTTACCATGTGCTCGCACCATGGCCCTAGTCGTCTGAGATGAACCAAATGGGAGCCAGGCCCTGTTGATGTTTGACAGTGCCCGTAGTGACCTCTAGGAAAATGGGTGGCTTCCATTTATACAAAAATTCGAGGGTTTTAACCTCTGCGTAGCTCAAAAATTTTCTTTGACCTTTGATGGCTGTCAAGCCAAGGTCGGAGATATTCATTTGGAAATTGATGAATAGTTTATCAGTTTTGCTACGGGTTTTCCTGCCACTGGACAACGATGGTCCAAGAAATGCAAAGTAGAGGAGGTCCTTTGGACACTGCTCTTCCAGTCACGTAAAATTACCTCCTGTGATAAAGGTTTTCCAGTAACGATGCTTAAACAGTGTTGGCATGATTTATTGATGATAATCAAACAGTTTATCACTTGCGAAGGTCGGTATGGGTTTGTGTTCTTACACCACCTTCGTTTGCTTATCATTTTTATGGGTTATCAACTCAATATGCCCTATTATTTGCATAGAATCATGTTTAAAATGTCAAAGAAGTACAAAATAAATTAAGCTGATAGTAGCCTTTTTCATTATGGGATGGTTAGGCTTATTGTTGTCTATCATTTGAGTCTACACGGAGATTGTTGGAGCAATTTCATTGCTCGGAATGATTTTGAGGATTCGAACCCTACATAGGTCGACAAACCAGTGGTGAGAGAGGTCAAGGTTGTACCCCCAGTACCCTACAATGTCCTCCTACCTAAACCCTTGGCCAACCTTCCTACCGATTCACCCCACACTGTGACTAAGAGTGTTGAGACTGTTAAGCCTTTGGGAAAAAAGCACAAAGCAAATCTCACTGCTAACGCCAAAGGGAAGAAGAATGCACGTTTAATTTCACGGATGGCAAGAAATAAGCCAAAACCTCCTGTCGAGCCAAACCCTATCGTGTTGAGTGAGGACTCCGACTCAGAAGTAGAGCATTTCTTGGCTAGCGAATACCCCTATTCACAAGGTTTGTGTGTCGAACCCTCGTATAACTTTGTGTCAAACCTACCCCCCTGCCTACAGAATGACCCTAAATACCCAGGCATTAAGTTGCCTTGTGAATCCCCTAGTCATTTATCCAAACCCTCTCTCCTCTGTCTAAACCTACAGTGTCACCCTGTGATCAATGCAATGCATGGTTAGAGAGGTATTATAATGATGTGTCGATTCTCTAGTCAAAGATTCAATCGTTGGAGGACCAGGTTGCACTGCTTACCAGTCAAAAGGCTAAGCTACAAGCCACTGATAAGAAACAAAGGACGATAGGCTCCATATTGTTTAAAAATATGGAATCAGCCACAACTGTCGTGAATTCTAAGTTGGCATAATTGAGCAGCCTCGTCATGACATAGGTATGTTCGATATCAATTGTTTTTTGAAAATAATCCAGTTTTATATAACGATTAGAATTTGGTTTGAAATAGTTTTGTTTACAGCATTGATTGGCTCTGTTACATTGTATATATTCTATACATAGCTTTACTTTGACTAAATGGAAGTTCGTTTTCCCAGTTTAGCTTCCATTGGATTTTCATCGATTTGATTGATTTTGGTGTGGATTTGATTTGTTTGATTGAGTTAAAACGGATGCTCTGTTGTCAATCGAATTTGTTTGAATCTATTCAAGACAGGAAGTGTTTCCCATATCCAATTTAGAACACAATCACATTTCGTTTTGATTTCGTTATAATGCATACGCTATGATTGGCAACAATTTTGATATGGTTAATTGTTATGGTTTTATGTTCCATATGACTTTTGAGCAACATGAATACAATTCGGATCATTTCCAATGTGACTGTTTCTTTGGAAACAATGCTTTTTATTTCAAGCCTGTACAAACATGCTCAAATCATAAAATAGATTCGATTCATAACGATTATGCTTAAAACCCAGCCGGTTAATTCGCACTGGTTTACTGTTAGCTCAACCATGTTATCAGTTGGATTCGTATTGCAATAAATATTCTGTTTGAATTTGATTTGATAAACGAGATTAGATTCACGATTTATTTCTATATTAAACTCTGTCATGATCCGTTTGGAATTAATGATTTCATTCGATACCAATCAAAATTGTTCGCCCAGTTCGCAATTATTACTTTTGTCGATTCTATTATGGTTGTGATCACTATTAATCGATCCTGTCTATTGACTGTGCAAGGATCAATGATCGAAATCTATGACAAATTCTGTTTGGTTGATGTTGTTACGTATGATTTCATTTATCCATGATCAAAACAACCTTCCTATCTTTGCATTCGATTAAATGACTTGAATCTTGTTGCTATATCGTTATAACTATAACAAGTGGAAAGTGATTTAGTGGGTCAGATTGTGTCCATTTTTCAACAATCATATATGATATGTTGTATATGAAACAATCTTGTTGTTGTTCATTTTTCACTCATTTACCCGATTTTGTGGTAACAGAAGAACAGAGTATCCCTATTTCTGTTTTTGATTGAATCATTTTGATTCTGTTTAATGATGAATGATAAAATCATTTTGATTCGTTTTCAAGTAATCATTGGTAGATAATTGGATTTAATTCTTTTAAAAGATTTGATTTGATTTCAATTCTGATTCTGTATATTATTTTAGACTAGCTACAAAATCAGATGATTCTGTAGCTAAGTCTATAGAGTCAGATTTTTATTGTTTTTCTCATAAGATATCTATCTAACTTGTTATTTTTGGTCCATTACAGGTCAATTCGAAATTGCACTGGATTTGATGAGCAGTTAGGGGATATTTGAAATATTCTGATATCATTTTAGTTTCCTAGTTTAGTTGATTTTGGGAATATCTTCCCAGATTATGTAAACAGTTTGATATTATTCAGAGGGAGGTTTTACCCTGTGGAAAGACTTATATATACTCATTATTTTTGTAATAACATCATCCTCATTCGTGGGAGAACAAGGATATGGAATTTTAATACAGATTGAGACATAATTTGATATTCTGCTACAGCTTTAGCTTTTCATAATATCAATATTTTGTTCATGTTCTCGTGTATCTATTTGCATTTGGTTAATGACTACTTTAGCTATCTTAATCTTTTTTCAAATGATATAATTTAATCACTATAATCCATATTTGATTTCTCCTAGTGTATAAAAAACATAGCAATTTCTCGATTCAGTTTGTGAAGTACATATTTCTCTTCTTCATTAATTGGATTATTAAGTATAAGTTTTTGCATAACAGGTTTCCCTTATTGCAGAGATTTATAAATCATATAATTGTTATGATTTTTTATGTCTTGTTTGTCTTGTAAACCAACTCAAAGAGCATTGCAGCCTATCGTTTATGAAAATCTTTTGGATCAACTGGTGCGAGTTTCCTTCCTTTGACCAGCTTTGAAGTCATCATACACAAGAAAAATTTGGAGCGTTTCTAGGTCAGTTAGTCATATGTTTGTTTATTATATTATTTGTAGTTTAATTAGATATATATATGTGTTTTAGTATATTAGATTGTTTAATTTCAGTAAGCTTTATTTCTTTTTTATAAATTATAAAATCAAAAAAGAAATACCTTTCTCTATCGTAGGGCAGATTGCAAATGAGTTTTACAGGTTTTATTCAAATCTGCAAGTTGTAGATAATGTATATTTGTGAACAAGTTGTAATTCAATTAGTAATTAGATAGTTAATT
The DNA here is from genome assembly GCA_000966675.3 of Picea glauca. Classification (NCBI taxonomy): domain Eukaryota; kingdom Viridiplantae; phylum Streptophyta; class Pinopsida; order Pinales; family Pinaceae; genus Picea; species Picea glauca. The sequence continues at coordinate 506,641 of JZKD02S1607681.1, read as the reverse complement.
ATTAGAGTTAGTGTAATAGTAATTAGTAGTTTGTATATAGAATAGTTAGAGTAGTTTATATTTAGTTTTAGTTTAATTTATTTAGTAGTTTTTTATAATTAGATTAGTGTATTAGTTTGTTTTTATTTATTGTTAGTTAGTTTAGTTTGTTTTATTTAGTTTTAATTAGTTTGTATTATTTAGTTTTAGTTAGATTAGTTAGTTTAGATTAGTTTTTTCTTTGGTTTCCTTAGGACCTTAGAGCAGCCAATGGAGCCGTTAAACCCGCCAGGGTGGTCCATTCCAAATGGCTTGGGTTATTTAGACAACCCCGGTCCGGTTCCACTCTCTCAGTTGATGGATGGTCAATTTCGCCCGTCAACAAATGGTGCTAGAAGGAGGGCCTGAACTTAATTAATGGCATGAGGCGGTCGCAAGACTCCTCCACCACCTAATCGCACACCTATAGTGACTAGAAGTCGTTCAAACGATAATATTCCCCCTCAAACAACAACTACTTCAACCGACGATCCACAGATCATAGTTGAGCCAACAACCCCTAATCCTACAGGTGGTGACTTCCAAGAGATTGTTCGTCAATCTCTTATTAAAACACATAGTGCCTTAGCTAATCTTAGGCAACCAAACCATCTGTGGGGTCAACCTTTAGACTTCTTTGATATCAGAGAACAATTAGGTGACACTAACCTCACTGTGAATACTATAGATCCAAACTTAAATCCTCCTGCAGGAGGATCTGGGATACCTCCTTCACCACCTCCCTCATCTCCTTCTTCTTCTAGAGGGGATTCCTCGTCAAACGAAGGCAACTCACCTTCTCAGCCTTCCACACCCACTACCCCAATGGAAAATCAAAACAACCCTACTAGACCCTGGTTGGACCAGGATGCTATATCTGTACCTGGAGCCCAACACCCTTTACCCAAACAACCAGAGAAATGACTTCCCAAGTTTGACCTTGATTCAAAACAGATAGCTGCAGATCATATCAAAAAAATTATGTTAGCCATTATACTCCGCAATGTTGAACATGAAGATGTTGTTTGTAGGTTGTTCCCTTATACTTTTGAGGGTAATGCATCCACTTGGTACTTTGCCCAACATCCCCATACCATCATGTCTTGGGAAAAGTTTGAGTCATGCTTTTTGGAAAAATTCAGAGATGGTAAACCTCCGAAAGTTTTAGTCATGGATCTTTCAAGCTTAAAAATGAACCCAAAAGAAAAAGTTAAAGATTTTAATCAAAGATTCTTAACACTTAAAAATCGAATCCCTGCAGATTCTATGCCTACCGAGAGTCTTGTAATAGCTTATTACACTAAAGATTTACATCAAAGTATAGCTATTTGGGTTAAACGATCTAAAAAGGCCGCATTGTTAGAAGCCTTCGAAGAGGCTACCCAGATTGAAAAATACATACTTAGTCTTAAGGACTCTTCTAGCAACGAAACTGAAACTAGTTATTCTTCCAAAAAGAAGATTGAAATTCTCACCATACCTACTCAAAGTAAAACACAACGTGAAAACTCTGATTTGGAAAACCTAACTAAAGTTGTTCAAAAACTGTCTAATCAAGTTATAGAATTAAAAAGGTCAACTAAAGAAGCTTCTTCAAGTAAAGGACCCTACAAACCTCCTTTCCGAAATCCCTTTCCTACCAATCGACCTAACCCAACTCTCGAAGGCTTAAATCTAGAAAGTTTTCAATGTGCTCTTCAAAGAATTCTAGAATCCCAAGATAACTTGATGCTCCCGAGATCCCTCAGGAGGAAGAAAAACCAGAGACATTTCAAGAAGAAGAATCTTCTCCAAACATTTTTGGACACTTCTTGGATAGTATCTTTCAAGCGAACTTCGAGACTGTTCACCCTTATAAC
>JZKD02S1607681.1:493329-504412 GCA_000966675.3 Picea glauca | reverse complement strand
AAAAGTTTTATGATTTTGAAGATAAATTTAAAAAGATGGTCAATTGTAAAACTAATAGTTCCTCGTTGTCTTATGAAAAAGTCAATTTAGGAACTAGTGAAAATCCTCAGTGTATAAATCTAGGCTTGGGATGTTCTAGACAAGAAAAAGCTTCTTTTGTCAAATTGTTTAAAGAATTTAAGGATGTCTTTGCATGGACATACGATGATCTCAAAACATTCGATCCTAATATTATACAACATGTCATCCCGATGAAGCCCCAAACCTTACCCTTCCAATAGAAACTGAGGAAAATGCACCCTAAACTAGAGCCGACCGTTCAAAAAGAATTGAATAAACTCCTAAGTGCTAAAATAATTTTTCTTGTTAGACACACTCAATGGGTGTCCAACCTTGTCCCAGTTCAGAAGAAAAATGGGGAAATTCGACTTTGTGTCGATTTCTGAAACCTCAATAGAGTGTCTGACAAAGACAATTATCCTGTCCCTCTCATGGAACAAATCCTTCAACAAGTATCTGGTTCCGAGAGACTATCCTTATTGGATGGTTTCTTTGGATACAACCAAGTCTTGATGTCTCCACCAGATCAACTAAAAACTACCTTCCGTACCCTGTGGGGTACTTATGCTTATCGCAAAATGCCCTTTGGATTGATTAATGCTGGTGCTACCTTTCAGAGAGCAATGGACATTTCTTTTTGAGGCTTAATCAATCACTCCATTGTAGTTTACTTAGATGATGTGACCATTTACTCTAAAAGAAAAGACGATCATCTAGCTCACTTACAAGCCGTTCTGCTATGATGTCGTAAATATGGCATCTCCTTAAACCCCAAAAAGTCCATCTTTGCAGTAGAACAGGGAAAACTACTAGGATTCATTGTGTCTAGTGATGGGATGATTATTGACCCCGAGAGGACTCAAGTCATCGCTAAACTTCCCCCACCTACATCCAAGAAATCTATGCAGTCTTTCCTAGGCCATATTAACTTCGTGAGAAGATTTGTCCCCAGCTTCTCCAAAATGGTTAGGCCTCTTCAGAACCTAATTAAGAAAGACACTCAATATCACTGGGGACCCACAGAAAACCAAGCTTTTAATGCTATAAAGAAGGCCATAATAGACGCTCCGTCTCTCATGAGCCATGACTTCTCTCAAGATTTTACACTCTATACTTTTGCCTCTGATCGTTCCTATGCTGTAGTCCTAACTTAGAAGAATTCCGAGAACAATGAAGTAACCATCACCTTTATGAGATCTTGTTTCAAAGGTGTTGAACTTAACTACCCAGCAGTTGATCGGCAAGCCTACGTTGTTTTCAAAGGAGTTAAGCATTTCTGGTCCTATCTTTTGAAGTCAAGGATGAAATTCATTGTCCCCTACCCTGTCGTAAGGAACTTGTTAGTGCAGAAGGAGTTAGGAGAGAAGAGATCCAACTGGGACACCTCCTTGCAGGAGTATGACTTGGAAATCACCCCAGCTCAGATTGTAAGAGGCCAAGGGTTGTGTAAGTTGGTTGTTGATTCAGAAACAAGACAGCAAGAAGATAGTGATATGTCAAACCTAGAACAACGCGATCAAAGTTTGATTTGTTGTGCACAAAACCTCATAAGTCCTTGGTACGACGATTTTAGATTTTGTCTTGAACATGGATCAACGCCCCGTCACCTTGACCCTGCCAAGAGAAGAGCGTTGAGACTAAAGTCCGCCTCCTTTCATCTAGTTAATGATATACTATTTCAACAGAATTTTGATGGCGTACTGATGCGCTGTCTCGAGAAAGACGAAGTAGAAATTTTTTTGCTTGAGTTGCATGCAGGAGAAGCCGGTGGTCACTTCGGTGGCGACACCACTGCTCATAAGGTTTTAAGATCCGGTTACTAATGGCCCATGCTTTTTAGGGACGCCCATGCCTTGTGTCGTAAATGTATCATTTGTCAGAAAGCATCAGGGTGGTTACAAAATCCAGCCTTTCCCTTGCAACCCATCTCAGTGGATTCTCCTTTCCAGCAATGGGGCCTTGATATCATAGGTCTTGTTAACCCTCCATCCTCACAACAACACAAGTATATTGTGATAGCCATAGACTACTTTACTTGATGGTCCGAAGCTGCTACACTAAGAACTGTTAACACAAGTTAGGTGATTGCTTTTCTGAACTCGAATATTATCACTCATTTCGGTATCCCTGATTGTCTAGTCTTTGACAAAGCTTCATACTTTTCTTCTCTTAAGATGAGCGAGTTTGCTTTGGAAAAATGAATAAAGATGAAGTATTCTACTAGTTATTACCCCCAGGGCAACGACTTAGCATAATCAACCAACAAGAACTTGATCAAAATTATCAAGAGAACCATGGCTGAAAATCACAAGAACTGGCACAATGCACTACTGAACGCACTGTGGGCTGATAGGGTGACACCCAAAGCCACTATAGGTAACTCCCCCTTTTTTCTTGTTTATGGCAGAGAAGCCATTCTGCCACCTCATATTCTTCTTCCTTCGCTTCAATTGTCACAAAAAGTCCAAGAAGAAGATCGTCCCCCTTTAGAAAACCAAATTAACGCTTTGATGAAGTTGGAAGAGGTAAGAGCCCAAGCTAAGCATAAGTTAGATCAACATCAACAATTGATTAAAATCTGGTTCGATTCTAATTCTGCTTCCGATAGGAATTTTGAAGTTGGTGATCTCGTCTTGAAGTGGGACAAACCACATGAAGGAAAGGGTGAGCACACCAAGTTTCAAAACTTATGGCTTGGGCCATTTTTAATTGATGAAAAGTTGGGTCCTAGTTCCTTTCAATTATAGAATCTTGAAGAGTATCTTGACACCTATCCGGTGAATGGCCAAGCCCTGAAGAGATACTTTGCTTGATAACTACCCTTGTATATTATGTAAATATTTCATTTTTGTTTTGTTTTCATTTTCTTTTATATTTTGGTTTTGATTTGATTGATCAGTTTATGTTTGTAAACATACACATACATGTACACTGAGCTATTCAGACAAAGACGATAAAAAAATTTCTTCCCTGAAATAACTTCTGAAAATTTGTGCAAACATCAATGGTATATCTTTGAAACTGATATCTGTGTTGGAAAATTTTGTTGTTTGAAAGAATTTTACTGATTTCAATCTCTGAGCAAAGTATGTCATGATCATCTATTATCTTGTTACGCTGTCCCTTTTCCGTAAAGGAATGACTCAAAAGATGTCTTCTTGTCGTAGGAAGTTGTTTTTTTTTAAACATTTCTGGAACTTAATAAAGGACAGTGCTAAAAAATTATGATGAGGTCAAAAAATATGTTAAAATATCAAGACTTTCAATGTCACCCTGCTCAGCCATATATCTTCAAAAGAAAAATAAAATAAAATTATGAATAAGAGCTGTGGGAAGTGCTTGTAAACCCGCCGGGATACTGAACAGGTCTGCTGGCAGCGGGTAAATGCATGCATGGAACCAAGACAACTTCGTCGGGGTACTGAACAGGCCTACTGGCAGCGAAGCAATGTCGGTTACATGAAAATCTGTTAAAAAATATGAGAAACCTCTTTAATGTCTTTTATTCTGATCCAGAACTTCTTGACAGGATACAGATGTCAGAGTGGGTTATATGACAACCCTGTCGAGGCTATGGACGCCTGCTGGAAGCAGTGGCCATGCCAACAGTATCGAAGATTTTATCTTTAATCATGTGACTTGCTGATCTTAAGACTGTTATTGGTTTTCATCTTTTAAAACACTGCTGAAAAAAATGATTAATGATGACGTTTGTACGATTTTCTGGTTGTTGTTTTTGAGTTGAAATTTTCTTTGTTGTCCTAATCTGAATTTGTTTCTTTTGACAGAGATAACTGCTTCTACCAATGTGTCGCCATTGTTGGTAGCCAATTCAATTTTTTCTATTGTCCTATAAGTTGCCTACACCTATGTCTTCCAAACTTCAAATTGTCGTCGCATCTTTCAAATAAACGATATTTTCATTTCTTGCTACACTTGCAAATTTGTTTCCTTTAAGTTTTCACGACTGTAAGCGTGAAAAATTCTCCTTTCAAGGTCACATTTCGATCACTATATGAATTGACCTCATCTTTTTATCAATATTTTCTATGGCACTTACCTTTGGTTTATTGTTATGTGGCTGAAAGGATTTTCGAACTATGCCTATTTGGACATTCTTATATTGATTGCATAACTTGATTTTATTAAGTTTATGAGGCATTGAGCATATAGATTTATAATTTTTGTGACTTGCCTAGTCATTGAATTGCATAGGGGTCATGATTTATTTTTGTTTTTATATATGATGAGATCCTTATGATAATCTTTTTATGGCTCTTGAATTGTAATTTTTATGAGTATCGATTGGCACAATGGTTTAAAACTTTTGATTTATACAATGGCGCATGGTTAAAATTTGGGTTTGGTTTCACTTGAATGTCAATGGTTTGAAAAACTATAGTTGATTTGGCGCATCGGCATAACACTCACCGTTTGATTCTTTGGTTGGCCAAACGATTCAGTTTTTGAACTGTGCTATGATTGTTTGAACAGATGTGGAATTTGCTGGTTGTACTTTACCATAACTATTATGCATGGCAGTGAATAACTCCACCACCCTCGCATGCGCACATTAATTCTTTTCCCCTTTGATCATTAATTTCTGTTAGACCGAATAGATCTGCTCCTGTGCATTGGTGAATTCAACCCAAGCCCTTACCATGTGCTCGCACCATGGCCCCAGTCGTCCGAGCTGAACCAAATGGGAGCCAGGCCCTGTTGATGTTTGACAGTGCCCGTAGTGACCTCAAGGAAAATGGGTGGCTTCCATTTATACAAAAATTTTAGGGTTTTAACCTCTGCGTAGCTCGACAATTTTCTTTGACCTTTGATGGCTGTCGAGCCAAGGTCGGTGATATTCAATTGGAAATTGATGAACAGTTTATCAGTTTTGCTATGGGTTTGCTTGCCACTGGACAACGATGGTCCAAGAATTGCAAAGTAGAAGAGGTCCCTTGGACACTGCTCTTCAGTCGCATAAAATTACCTCCTGTGATAAAGGTTTGCCAGTAACGATGCTTAAATAGTGTTGGCATGATTTATTGATGATAATCAAACAGTTTATCACCTGCGAAGGTCGGTATGGGTTTGTGTTCTTACACCACCTTCGTTTTCTTATGGTTTTTATGGGTTATCAACTCAATATGCCCTATTATTTTCATAGAAGCCTGTTTAAAATGTCAAAGAAGTACAAAAGAAATCAGGCTGATAGTAGCCTTTTTCATTATGGGCTAGTTAGGCTTATTGTTGTCTGTCATTTGAGTCTACACGAAGATTGTTGGAGCAATTTCATTTCTCGGAATGATTTTGAGGGTTCGAACCCTACACAAGTTGACAAACCAGTGGTGAGAGAGGTCAAGGTTGTACCCCCAGTACCCTACAATGTCCTCCTACCTAAACCCTTGGTCAACCTTCCTACCGACTCACCCCACACTATGACTAAGAGTGTTGAGACTGTTAAGCCTATGGGAAAAAAGCACAAAGCAAATCTCACTGCAAACGCCAAAGGGAAGAAGAATGCACGTTTAATTTCGTGGATGGCAAGAAATAAGCCAAAACCTCCTGTCGAGCCAAACCCTATCGTGTTGAGTGATGACTACGACTTGGAAGTAGAGCGTTTCTTGGCTAGCGAATACCCATATTTGCAAGGTTTGTGTGCCGAACCCTCGTATGACTTTGTGTCAAACCTACCCCCCTGCCTACAAAATGACCCTAACTACCCAGGCATTAAGTTGCCTTGTGAAGCCCCTGGTCATTTATCCAAACCCTCTCCTGCTCTGTCTAAACCTACAGTGTCACATTGTGATCAATGCAATGCATGGTTAGAGAGGTATTATAATGATGTGTCGATTCTCTAGTCAAAGATTCAATATTTGGAGGACCAGGTTGCATTGCTTACCAGTCAAAAGGCTAAGCTACAAGCCACTGATAAGAAACAAAGGACGACAGGCTCCATCTTGTTTAAAAATGTGGAATCAGCCACAACTTTCGTGAATTCTAGGTTGGCATAACTGAGCATCCTCGTCATCACACATGTATGTTCGATATCAATTGCTTTTTGTAAATAATCCAGTTTTATATAACGATTTGAATTCGGTTTTAAATAGTTCTTTTTACAACATTGATTGGCTCTGTTACGTTGTATACATTCTATACATAGCTTTACTTTGACTAAATGGAAGTTCATTTTCCCAGTTTAGCTTCCATTGGATTTTCATTGATTTGATTGATTTTGGTGTGGATTTGATTTGTTTGATTGAGTTAAAACGGATGCTCTGTTGTCAATCGAATTTGTTTGAATCTATTCAAGATAAGAAGTGTTTCCCATATCCAATTTAGAACACAATCGCATTTCGTTTTGATTTCGTTATAATGCATATGCTATGATTGGCAACAATTTTGATATGGTTAATTATTACGGTTTTCTGTTCCATATGACTTTCGAGCAACATGAATACAATTCGGATCATTTCCAATGTGACTCTGTTTCTTCGGAAACAATGCTTTTTATTTCAAGACTGTACAAATGCGCTCAAATCATAAAATAGATTCGATTCATAATGATTATGCTTAAAACCCAGCCAGTTAATTCGCATTGGTTTACTGTTAGCTCGACCATGTTATCAGTTGGATTCGTATTGCAATGAATATTTTGTTTGAATTTGATTTGTAAAATGAGATTGGATTCATGATTTATTTCTATATTAAACTCTATCATGAATCGTGTGGAATTAATGATTTCATTCAATACCAATCAAGATTGTTCGCCTAGTTCGCAATTATTACTTCTGTCGATTCTATTATGGTTGTGATCACTATTAATCGATCATGTCTATTGACTGTGCAAGGATCGATGATCAAAATCTATGACAAATTCTGTTTGGTTGATGTTGTTACATATGATTTCATTTACCCATGATCGAAACAACCTTCCTATCTTTTCATTCAATTAAATGACTTGAATCTTGTTGCTATATCGTTATAACTATAACAAGTGGAAAGTGATTTTGTGGATCGGATTGTGTCCATTTTTCAACAACCATATATGATATGTTGGATATGAAACAATCTTGTTGCTATTCGTTTTTGACTCATTTACCCGATTTTGTGGTAACAGAAGAACAGAGTATCCCTCTTTCTGTTTTCGATTGAATCATTTTGATCCTGTTTAATGATGAATGATAAAATCATCTTGATTCGTTTTCAAGTAATCATTGGAAGATAATTGTATTTAATTATTTTAAAAGATTTGATTTGATTTCAATTCTGATTCTGTATATTATTTTAGACTAGCTACAGAATCAGATGATTCTGTAGCTAAGTCTATAGAGTCAGATTTTTATTGTTTTGCTCATAAGATATCTATATAACTTTTTATTTTTGGTCCATTACAGGTCAATTCGAAATTGCACTGGATTTGATGAGCAGTTAGGGGATATTTGAAATATTCTTGTATCATTTTAGTTTCCTAGTTTAGTTGATTTTGGGAATATCTTCCCAGATTATGTAAACAGTTAGATATTATTCACAGGGAGGTTTTACCCTATGGAAAGACTTATATATACTCATTATTTTTGTAATAACATCATCCTCATTCGTGGGAGAACATATGGAATTTTAATACAGAGTGAGACAGAATTTGATATTCTGCTACAGCTTTAGCTTTTCATAATATGAATATTTTGTTCATGTTCTCGTGTATCTATTTGCATTTGGTTAATGACTACTTTAGCTATCTTAATCTTTTTGAAAATGATATAATTTAATCACTATAATCCATATCCGATTTCTCCTAGTGTATAAAAAACATAGCAATTTCTCGATTCAGTTTGTGAAGTACATATTTCTCTTCTTCATTAATTGGATTATTAAGTATAATTTTTTGCATAACAGGTTTCCCTTATTGCAGAGATTTATAAATCATATAATTGTTATGATTTTTTATGTCTTGTTTGTCTTGTAAACCAACTCAAAGAGCATTGCATCCTATCGTTTACGAAAAGCTTTTGGATCAATCGGTGCGAGTTTCCTTCCTCCGACCAGCTTCGAAGTCATCATACATAGGACAAATTTGGAGTGTTTTGAGGTCAGTTAGTCATATGTTTGTTTAGTATATTATTAGTAGTTTAGTTAGATATATATATATATATGTGTGTGTGTGTGTGTGTGTGTGTGTGTGTGTGTGTGTGTGTGTGTTTTAGTATATTAGATTGTTTAATTTTAGTAAGCTTTATTTCTTGTTTATAAATTATAAAATAAAAAAAGAAATACCTTTCTCTGTCGTAGAACAGATTGAAAATGAGTTTTATAGGTTTTATTCAAATATGCAAGTTGTAGATAATGTATATTTGTGAATAAGTTGTAATTCAATTAGTAATTAGATAGTTAATTATTAGAGTTAGTGTAATAGTAATTAGTAGTTTGTATATAGAATAGTTAGAGTAGTTTATATTTAGTTTTAGTTTAATTTATTTAGTAGTTTGTTTTAATTAGATTAGTGTATTAGTTTGTTTTTATTTATTGTTAGTTAATTTAGTTTGTTTTATTTAGTTTTATTTAGTTTATTTTATTTAGTTTTAGTTACATTAGTTAGTTTAGATTAGTTTTCTCTTTGGTTTTCTTAGGACCTTAGAGTGGCCAACGAAGCCGTTAAACCCGTTAGGGTGGTCCATTCCAAATGGCTTAGATTATTTAGACAACCCCGGATCGGTTCCACTCTCTCAGTTGACGAACGATCAATTTCACCCGTCAACATGTGTATATGGATCTTCTTCAATCTTGTTAAGGCTTGTAGTGAAGGCCCTCTCTGAAACCAATTGTTGGACACACCGACTACACTAAGAGGGGGGGGGGGTGAACAGTGTAGGGCTCTTTTTCCCAAAACTCCTTAGTTAACAGTCATCATTAAATCATTGATTTCATTTATAACCAATTAAATTTCAACACATATAAACAACATATATCAGCAATATATCATCAACAATTCATCACCCTAAGGAACACAAAGAACACAAGATGTATGTACAATTTTCTTTTTATTACAGACTATAATCCTTGGGGTTTTTCAGCAACAATTGAATAGAGTAAAACTCTACAAGAGAACCATCTATATAATGAAAGACTCATCTTACAACCTCAACACCAACTGATATGAGGAAACAATCTTGAACAAATATCAATCTGTACCGTAAACAGGTGCATCAACCATGCACGAACCTGTGCCAAACAACCGGTAATCAATTTGTACCATAAACAAGTGCATACAACCACGTACCAAGTATATACCAATCATGTTTCAAATAATAATCAATAATGACTCATCAATATTCACCAACATAATCAACTATACACCTCATGTATGTGCCAACTCATCAATTGCTTGTCTCAACCATGACTAGTTTTGGATTAGTCAACAACCCTAACTTGAAATGACCATAACTTTCTAACTGTAATGAATAAATATTTGAAACTGATAAATAATGTTCTTCAGTGTGTTTTATGCAATTCCTCTAGGTTTCACTACTTGGAACCTCTCATAAAAGGAGTTATAGCAAAAATGGCATACCTTGTTGAATTCTGGCTTATTCTAGAGAGTGACCTTGTAGAGCATGCCCCACACAGAATATTTTTTGAATCAATATGAAATGGTCACAAAAAATACTAAAGACTGTAATATAAGCAACACAATTGGTCTCACTAAATTTTGATCTGTTATGAAGAAGTTATGACGTTTTTACCCGAAACACTTATTTTAGACTAGTTTCTAGACTAGCCACAAACCCTATTTTCCATGGAGTGTATCTCCAAAAATACAATGACCCACAAGATGAATTGTTTACCACAGATACTTGGATATGTTTACTTAATGTCATATCAATATCACGGTCTAAATCATTATATAAAAACATTTATTGCAAAAATGGTGAGATGACCTGTAAATAACATACCATAGAAAGCATCATGAAAATAATTTATTCTCCCTTGAATTCCATCCCTCTTTTCTTCACCTTCCCTATGAAATTCATCTTAGATATCCTTTGCTTACCTCAGTCACCTATAGATATTCAATATTATCAAGTGTTCCACACCAAAAATTCTCAAGAAGCTCTCACAAGAAGCTCTCCACCAATACTCCAAAAGATATTCTCACACGAAGCTCTCCATTGATCCACAAAAAGGATGATCTATAAGAGACCATTGTTATCTTATTTATACTTTCATCCTCTAGGTCACTTAACCCATTTTTAGGTCACTTAACCCATTTCTAGGTCACTTAACTTATTTTCCTTATTTTAGGGTTAACAACTTTCCATAAATAGAAAGTTATCGAATACTTTATCATTTAAATATTCTTTCTTGATTTTGTCACCTTACTTTATCATTTAATGATTTCATCACTTCTCTTTATTATTTACATAATCCACCTTGAATTTTTCACTTTACTTTATCATTTAAATAATATTAACCCATTTATAGGTCACTTAACCTATTTTCCTTATTTTCGGGTTAACCACTTTCCATAAATAGAAAGTTCTCCAATACTTTATCATTTAAATATTTCTTGTTGATTTTGTCATTTCTCTTTATTATTTAAATAACCCACCTTGACTTTGTCACTTTACTTTATCATTTAAATAATGATTTCTTCTTTTAGGTCACTTTGACTTCTTTGACCTTAGGGGCTTCAAGCCTTCATGTGGGGGTCCTTCATCTTCATAAGGCCATAACTCTTAAACCATGAGGAGTTATGTGACATTCCACATACCACCAGAAATGGCATGACAAGCACTATCCATCTAGGATAGTTTCACCAACAATTTCCATAATCTTCATATCATTATTCCACATACAAGCATGGGTCATCCAACCATTCTTCTAGGATAACTCAATCCACAAAGCATCTTCTCATGAGGGTTTTCACCATAAGGGGACCACTTTGGAGTTCATCCATTTGTGCACCTTATCAATCATGATAAGACAATAATGAGAGCATGGTTCCTCCAACCATTCTTCTAGGATAACT
>JZKD02S1607681.1:463610-493319 GCA_000966675.3 Picea glauca | reverse complement strand
TATATTACATCAATCATCAATCAATCAATCCTTTGACATCAATCAATCGCTTGACATCAATTAATGACATCAATCAATCAAACCATTGGCATCAATGACAACATGAATCAACAATTATATCAACTAAGAATTAATAGATGCACTACATCAATGATTTAATCATTCAACAGAGATGGAAAATATTCCAATTCATAATTAACAAATGAATTACATCAGATATATAAGTATTCAAAGAGAGAAGGAGTAATTTAACATATCTGAACCACTTGCGAAAAGACAAAGGGAACAACCACGTTCCTCCCAACCATAGAACAAGGAAGCCAAATCACTTGTCATGTTCACCCCCTAGCCTGACCATGCATCCATGAGGGATAACTTGGAACTCCTCCTCAAAAACGTCATTCAATTTCAAAAAACTTCTTCTTCTTGCCTCACACTCATCAGGGAGTGTTCATAACAGCAAGAGGTAATTCCTTTCCCAACTTACTTGGCAATGTCCTGCCTCCTCTCATATGCTATATATCCAAAAAACATTTTTGCCTAGGTCTTTTCCCTCCCTTGGGAATTTTCGCAGCTTTCCAAATCCCTGATTTCCAGGGGCTGCCAATGGCCAAATCCTTGATTGGCCACTTGTAAAAATCAGCCCAGAGGTAGTTCCAACATGTTCTCCTTTCATGGAGTCATGGTCAGCTAAATTTAGCATGGTTGTTCCATTTGTCCTCCTGCAATAAATAAAACAATATTTTTTTTACATACAAGTGTCATAGTCAAATAGTTAGTTGGGTCAAATCATGTCTCTGCCCAACAGTCATAATAATTAATTACAATTTATCAAATTTGAAATTCAAAATTTCCATAAATGACAAAAATTTTCCAAATTCGAATTTACTAAAAATGGAATAGTTTTTAACAAATTTTGACTTTCGAAAATACTTTTTTTTTTGGGATGTCACAAACATGATTCAATTTTTGTGGTAGTAGACACTCTGATGAAGAGTGAACACTTATTACAGTAGATATGACATATCATGCTCCAGACATAACTAGAGTTTTTGTTGGAGAGATTGTGATATTACATTGTGTACCGAGAATGATCATATATGATTGAGGATCAATGTTTACACGACAGTTTTGGACCAATTTCCAAGAGGCCTTGAGAACGCAACTGAAATTTAGTACAACTTATCATGCAAAGACAGATGGACAAATAGAAAGGGTGAACTTGATTTTGGAGGATATGTTGTGTATGTATGTAATGGACCAACAAAAACATTGGGAAGACATGTTATCATTAATATAATTTTTATACAACAACAATTACCAAAGTATGATTAAAATGACATCGTTTGAGTTTCTTTATGGGCGACCATGTCAGATGTCATTGATTTGGGATCTCCTTGAGCATAGGGTCCTGATAGGACCATAAGTAATCCAAGAAATCGAAGAAAATATGTAATCGATAATAAAAAGGATTAAATAAGTGCAGGATCAACAAAAGATTTATGTTGATGCTCATCACGTTGATCGTAGTTATGAAGTTGGAGACATATTTTTTTTGTGGGTAAAACTACAAAAGATTTCGATCAAGTTTGGAAAGGGTGATAAACTCTCTCCTAGGTTTGTGGGACCTTTCTCGGTTGTGGGAAAGAAAGGACCTCTAGCTTATCGACTAGCATTACCTAATTCTTTAATGTGTATGCACTATGTATTTGATGTATCTATTTTACAACATTATGTTAGTGATCCGTCACATGTTATTTACATGAGTTATTTATAGGTGTCGAACGAGGGGGCTCTCATGATGGAGCCAATATGGATTCTAGACCATCACATTTGACAACTATGACGACGAATATTCGATCAATTCAATGTCCAATGGGACAACTATAGTCCACACATGGCTACTTGGGAGGACACATATGAGATGCATCAATAGTTTCCTTACTTATTTGATAGATTAGATATATAGATCTATGTCAGATACATTTATTTACTTTCATTTTTATATTGTACAACTTTGGGATGAAATTTAAAACAGGAGGGGGTGTATGTAACATCCCATTCTGCTACACACATTTTTATTGACTTATTCTTTGAGGAAACTTGTGTGCAAGTGATCTGATTATGGTACATTGTGATTTTGTTTCGATTATGGATTATACATGATGATGATGATGTATTATGACTTATTGTTATTTTGATGTATATGTATTAGAAGATGCAATTGATGAGTTTTCCTGAGTGTGTAGGACACATGACAAGTTATGGATGTTGATGGAATCAATGGAATTCCTTGGACTTTGAATTGAGTTAGGGACTGGATTGTATTTGTTTGAGTATTACATTTTACGCATATGTGATATATGATTGATTACAGTATTATTCATGAATATGGATTAATGACACTTCCTTTGTTAGTGGATGTAGGCCTAACGATGCTTGATAATCTGATTCACATAACGCGTAAAGCAGTCATGCAAAGAAACCATACATTTTAGGGAGAGGTGTGGAAGTTTCCATGTCACAGCCTACTAGCACCCTCGTCGTGGGAGGAATGGTAGGTTAATGCTTACCTAGCTCTATAGGTCCACGATGTCATGAGGGTGTATTGAGATAGTCACTCACACATATTTCTAAGGGGCACGCAATAAGGCATAGTCCTTATTCCTTAGAATCCCTTAGTCTCTCACAAGGTCGATCGAATGGAGTGTTGACTCCAAGGGTCGGACAAACTTCCAAAACCAGTCTAATGTGAGTGGCACCCTTGGAGCACGGAGGTGTGTCTTGAAGGGAACATTGTGCAATTAAACTCGAGTCAATAAACCTAGGTGACCTAGAAAACATTGAAATGATTAGACCTTGTTGGAATAAAATAATTAATTAAACATCATATCGTTAATTATAATCCCCAAAAAATTCTAATACTAAGTCTTAGACTAAGTCTAAGTCTAAATTTAATTAAAAGAATAATTGAATTATGACATAAGATTAAAATATTTGAATAATAATCAAACTTTAGGAAAAAGGGGAATCAAATTTAAAGGTTGGATAAAATGCACATGTGTGCATGAAACTAATAAAATGAATTTTTAAATAGAAATAAATAATAACTTGAGAGAATAGGTATATACATAGAATAGAATCTTGAGTCGACCTACCACTAGTCTAACTAGAAGAAGACTTCTAATCCAACTCTAACTAAGATCTAGTTAGGAGACACTCATTAAATGAAAATTTGGAGAACAAAGGAACAACTAAGAGAAAATATAGGAACACATTGGGAATGTGAGAAAAATTGGTTTTTTAAGTAAAATAAAAATGGTAATTACTTGTGCAACTTGGCGAAAGTATGACAAGTGTGTGCGTGAATAATCCTAATTAACTTAATTAAAAAAGATAATTAATTGTGCATGAGGACATGTGTCATTAGGGATTTTTTTATAAAACAAATGTAGTAGAAGAGAAATGGATCTCACTTTTCTTGGTAATGTTATGCTATCAAAATTTTGTAGAATGTGTTTTACTTGTAAGAGTTGGGATACCAAGATTGTGGAAAGAGTGGAAGCTTTTCCTTGAGAGGCAAGTCTTGAAGCTATTATTTATTGATTTCTTGTAAGTGGGATAATGAGGAAGAAGAGTACCCATGGCATTAGCTCAAAGATACCAGAAATCTATGTAATTAATAAGATGGATTATGAAGAAGCACAAGTGGTCGGAGTACATATCCAAATCTCCATCATTAGTGTTGCCAGTTATAAATTGTGTCCGAGTAAATTTGTACATTATAATTTGTAAAATCGTTGCATAACTATTTGTAATCTCCACCAATTAAAACTATAGACCATAATTGAATTTAATTTTACGGTGTCAATTATTTTTAAATCTTGAGTTCGCATTGCCACTATTAAATTCTATTATCAATCTAGAAATTAAAATTTATGTAATCGATGCCAATTTTTTTTACACCATATGGAGATTTTATTTTAATAAATCGCTGCAAACTAATATACAATAGGAGAACTTAATTTCATTATTATCGTTGTAGAATTAGTTTACTTTTTGTAATTTGTAGGGTCGTTGTGAATTAACTTGCAAACTAATATACAATAGGAGAACTTAATTTCATTATTATCGTTGTAGAATTAGTTTACTTTTTGTAATTTGTAGGGTCGTTGTGAATTAACTTGCAGACCCAGAATTTGAAGCACATTATGACCTCTGTAAAAATTAATGGAAATTCTGGAAATGGAGACATTGAATGGCCACTTTTAAGATTAATGGAATTACGAAAAACCTAGAAATCAGTATGAACACTGTCAAGATATATGCAAGTCGAAGAACTTAGAAACTGTGTAGTCCTTGTCAATAATTTGCATTTCGAAATTTAATTTGTTGGTCGTTGTCGAGTCCTTTGCTTTCGAAATTTAAAAATTATTGGTCACTATAAAATCTATATGCTTTTCGAAAATTAGAACTTCGTTGGTCGTTGGAATCTATCAAAATCCAGAGTTATAATCTATATGACCGCTGAAAATTATTGCAAACTTGAATTGAAATTCATTTTAATTGCAGTTCTGGGATTTAATATTTTGACGGTGTCGTAGAAATAATGGAATTTCAATTTGAACTCGTTATGGTCGTTGTATTTTAATTAGAAATCCTGAAAGTTAGAATTTTGTAGAAACTTGGAATTTATATACCTATCCGGAAATTAGAATTTCATATGGTCTAGTATATTTTTATTTGTAAATTCGAAAGTTTTGTTGTATTACTAGTGCACAGTTGATGGGCCCAAGATTTCTTTCCTTAGCATACATACCCTACACTCTCCTTTGGATTTGAACTTGTGATCTCTTAAAAAGAAACACATGTTCTTAACTATTAGGCCCACTCAAACTGTATATTAACTGATATTGTCCTTGATCATGTATTCAAACTTTAATCTTTTTAGCCTTAGTTCTGACTTACTATACTTCATTCACCACCTGTTGGGGAGTTCGTTGGAAGATTAGAAGGTATCGTCTAAGAACTCCACTCTGTTATGTTTCTAGTTTTAAAAAAATGTTGTTGGGACATTCAAAACTAAACACTACTAATGGAATAGTGATTATAATAGATTTCAAGTTCAAAGTCGACATGAATGTCGCTCTCACTAAAGTTTTGAGAATAAATGTCGACCGTGTGGTTGGTGCCATTTCTTGAAATCTTTGTACCAAGAGGTCCCGAGTTTAAATGTTATGGAATACTGATAAACGAAATTTTGATATTTTGATTAAAAATTCTGGTTTAGACTTAAAATAACTAAATCCAGATGAAATCATTAATTTAACTTATTCTCCTTAAAGTTATTGAATTTTAACTTCTATTTATTTGGTTTTGGGTGAATGCAGGGTGAATGAAAACCTGAGTAGTCTTTTGAGAGAACTTTAAAAGTCTAAGTTGAATGGTAATAATAGAACTCTTGAAGAGACATTAATACTTAATCATTAATTTGACTTATTCTCCTTAAAGTTTTTGAATTTTAAATTCTATTTATTTGGTCTTGGGTGAATGCAAACCTGAGTAGTCTTTTGGGAGAACTTTAAAAGTTTAAGTTGAATGGTAATAATAGAACTCTTGATGAGATATTAATACTTTCGGACTTATTAGGTTAATGTTATAATGAGAATACATTAAATATATAAGTTTTTGAATTTTAAATTCTATTTATTTGGTCTTGGGTGAATGCAAACCTGAGTAGTCTTTTGGGAGAACTTTAAAAGTTTAAGTTGAATGGTAATAATAGAACTCTTGATGAGATATTAATACTTTCGGACTTATTAGGTTAATGTTATAATGAGAATACATTAAATATATAAGTTTTTGAATTTTAAATTCTATTTATTTGGTCTTGGGTGAATGCAAACCTGAGTAGTCTTTTGGGAGAACTTTAAAAGTTTAAGTTGAATGGTAATAATAGAACTCTTATGAGATATTAATACTTTCGGACTTATTAGGTTAATGTTATAATGAGAATACATTAAATATATTGGGATTGATTAAATTATTCTCTTGTTTAAGTGATATTAAATTGTATGTTGAATATGTTGATTTGCAAAGACATAGGATTGGAAAAAAAATACATACATGTATATATATAACTTATTCTCCTTAAAGTTATTGAATTTTAACTTCTATTTATTTGGTTTTGGGTGAATGCAGGGTGAATGAAAACCTGAGTAGTCTTTTTAGAGAACTTTAAAAGTCTAAGTTGAATGGTAATAATAGAACTCTTGAAGAGACATTAATACTTAATCATTAATTTGACTTATTCTCCTTAAAGTTTTTGAATTTTAAATTCTATTTATTTGGTCTTGGGTGAATGCAAACCTGAGTAGTCTTTTGGGAGAACTTTAAAAGTTTAAGTTGAATGGTAATAATAGAACTCTTGATGAGATATTAATACTTTCGGASTTATTAGGTTAATGTTATAATGAGAATACATTAAATATATTGGGATTGATTAAATTATTCTCTTGTTTAAGTGATATTAAATTGTATGTTGAATATGTTGATTTGCAAAGACATAGGATTGAATAAAAAATACATACATGTATATATATAATTTAAAATTATTATATTAAGTAATTTATTTAGTGAATGAATAGTATTAATCATTTCACATCAATGAGATTAGTATATATATATATAATTTAAAATTATTATATTAAATAATTTATTTAGTGAATGAATAGTATTAATCATTTCACATTAATGAAATTAGTATAGTAATTAATATTGATCATTTGATTGAGTTATTAAGACTTTTTAGTGATTTTAATCTTAATGATGTTAGGAAATGTTTAATTGAATAAATATCGAAAATTCATCATCTACGTCTCTAATAATGTTTAAGTTCAAATTGTGCATATCTTAATTAAGTGGTGCGATGAGTTTACTTAAATCTTTTGTTATGTCATTGGTAGATTTTTAGACGATTAAGTAGATTGTAATATATTATTTGTTCGATCCTTGAGCATGTGGTTTATATTTTATTTATTTAACGTTGAATTCTAGTATTGATTTGTAAGTCTAGAATTTATTAAGGGATTTCGATACCTCCTTGTTCCTCAGAATAGTTTCTAGTCGTGAGACCTTAAATGCTCAAAATCAAATAGATGAATCATGGACTTGAGAGTTTATTATGTGTCCTGGAGGGCCTAATTGTGCAGTGTAGGTTGGGAGGATAAACATCCTTGTTATAATGATGTGATATAATAGATATATTAGTATTGGATTCTTGTTGTGTAATATATAATACATGATGTTGTATTTGATTCTTGTTTTGTAATGATGTAGGTGATAATAGAATGTGTAAATACTAATATATGTTACTGTCACATGTCAATTGTTATACCGATGTTCCAAAAAAAATCACCACTATTTACTTACCTACTTATATGTCGTAACGAAGGGGTCATTACAGATATCATTGTTGTGAATAATGTTGAGGTGATGGTATAGGGTATGCTGATTGTGGTGGTGTATGGTGTAGGATAGGCATACGAAGGCATATTCCCATAGATGGGTCCTTGTCATCCGTGTTTCCAAGGACGATTGTGGACCTTGTGTTGAGGCCATCCTTCCCAAGGAATAATATGATCCAAGTATTGTGGTGGATACTATTGACTAGGATAATATGAAGTAAATTAGGATGTAGGGTTTGAAGACATACATGGTGTCATTGGTTGCAATGGTGTCCTCGGTACAAGAGTACATAATTGTTCTGTTGCTTGATTTCCTTCTTGATAAACCTGTTTAATTCCAGTTAAGGAGGAACAATGCTCCATGGAATTCTCTCCTGCACAAATAACACAAATTTCAATACTATCAAGAGGACATTCTTTTAGTGAGTGTATTTTCCTACATCTAAGGAAAAAAATAGAAAGAGAAACATTTTTATATTCTTGTTTCTTTTTAAATTTCAAAGTATCCAACTATAAGCTAAGAGTGCCAAGAAGACTAGTCTTAAAATTTTCTAGTTCATCCCTAGTGACACCACTTGTCACAGATTTGGTAACTTTGGAAATAGTGGCTCTTGATCCCCTACCAGATCTAGCTTGGCTTTGAGAATATATTCTACATAAATAACAAATTTATTCAAATGTTAGTCGAGAGACATCACAAGATCCCATTAAATTGAGAAAATTTATAGATTCATATAACAAACCTATCAAAAAATAGTTCTAATGGTTTGTGGATATAGTTTATGTTGTTTGGATCTTTGAATATTAAAATATATATATAAAGTTGGGATTTTAATATCTCCTCCTCTTTCTATGTCATTTCGAGTATTTATTCTCTTAATTCCCTAGACTTATAGTAATCTTGATATTTCTTGAGGAAAATTCTACACATATGATCCCATCTTCTAATGGTGGACCCCCCAATCCCATAAACCAGTGTAGAGATACATCTTTAAGGGTAGCAAGGAAAAACCTTTTTTTTTGTGCATCAGAGATATAATCATAGTTGCGACATAGAATACCAAATTTGAAAAGTAAACTGTCATGGTATTCACTTACTAGACCATGGACGTGAGGTAAAATTAATGGATGGATTTTCTTCATCTGTACAATTGTATTAGGATCCATGATTGGAAACCCAAAACTTACCTCTTCAGTTTCATGTACTTGACCTCCTTCATTGGTATGTACTTCACCTTCTGCTTCTTCCATGATTATGTTTCTAAATAGGTTGTACTCCGATGGTATGTGTCGAGATACTACTTCTAGGATTGGATTGAACTCCTCTTTTATTCTCAATTGGTGATATGAGAAACTTGATACTTCTTCCTACACTATGGGATCTACTGAAAAAATGATGGGATTATTAGTTGTGCTTGTTGTGAGTTTTTGTTTGATGGAGTTTACTATTTGAAACTTAAATGCTATCCTCCTCTCATGGATTTCCATGCCAGCAAGTTAGTATCTGAATCGGTCTTTTTATCTTAAGTAACTTCTCTACCTATTACCCTAAATATACCTCTATTATCCATAGATATATTCATGCAACATTGACTTATATTTATAACCAATGGAACAACAAACTCACATTGCCACATGAGATCTAGAATTCTAATACTTAAGAAAAAATGAAATCACACACAACAACTCTGAAATTTAAGATATGTTGGGATATACTAACAGATTTTGTCCAGGTTCTAGTACATGGATGGTTCATATTCTTCAAGAACAATTCTAAGCTCTAATCTAATGTTTCAAATAAAAATAACTCTTTAAAGCCTAAATTAGTGAAAGCATAAACTAAAATCACTACCAAAGTATTTCTTTCATTGGATGCTTGATCAAAGAAACGCTTTGTTGGCTCTAAGATTACATAATTCCATTTATATCATATTCTTAAATGTTCACGTAATTGGTTATGAATAAAATATATAATTGAAATCTTCAATGAAATGTATTATTTTGTAGGTTACTAATGCAAATGAAAACATGTAATCATGCATTTCAAAGGAGACCATAAATGTTAACTCAATAGAGATACCACTTCTTCATTGGACTAATGACATTGTATTTTTAATGGATCAAATCACATTCTTTCATTCTCATCACTTCAATGTTCCTTTGAAAGAATATTAAATAGAACTTATCTCTTAGTATTAAATAAAATATTTAATGTATACAATGATCGAGAGACGAAATTCATAAAATAATTGTTTATCTAATGTTCAATTGAAAACAAAAATGAATTATTTTGATATGAAACTAACTTGATTCTTAATATAACAAAATATAAACTTACTATAATCTTAAATCTAATCCTATAGAAAGTAAATCACAATGTGGACCAAACTAGTGGGCCCTCCCAACTAGATTCATGATGCTAGAGGAATAATGTTGGAGATATTAGATACTCACTTAGGTAATTGTTTTCCTAAGGTTGATAGTCCAATGTTGAGAACACTTCCTTAGATGAGAATATTTTCTCTAGAAAATATTCCCCTACAAAATAGGGAACTTATCTTTTGTTCAAAGTTAGTTATACTAAGTTAGACTAATGGATGTCACTCATGGACAGAAACCTTAGTTTTATCACAAACAATTGCATATGTTTCTCTCACTTCCACATGTATGACTTAGTTAACTCATGATTGCATGGATCAATTAACTAGGACTATGTTGCAGATTACTTTGGTTTCTATCAATGAGTGTCTATATCTCTCTATATCAATACTATGGAGACATTACTTATCCATGTAGAGTATATAGTTTTTAATTAATCATTCTCTCATTAGTGAATACAATTCTATTGATTGTGTTCTCTCATCTCTTCTCTCCTCTCAATTTGCAAGCTTTGTATAGATAATTTTTAGGTAGATTCTTTGTGTAGGTTTCACCACAATTCTACATGGTATTAGAGCCCATAGGTTTCTAGTAGAAAGACACACATGCATATCATTTGCAGTTCTATAAGCGATATGAAGTCAGAAAAGATGGATTATTCACTAATAATTCTTCTCATGCCTCATAACTACTTTCAGTGGAAGCAAAAAAAATTGCATAAACTTGAATGCAAAGGCTTGTACCAGATTACCATGGATACAAAGGTTGATAAAACCTTTTCTATCAAGAAGAAAAGGTACGTCAATTGCATGGATGAGGCTTACAAAATTCTTTGTTTGTCTATGTCCCCCAAGCTTAAATTTCACATTGAATCATGTACCACACCATATGCTATTTGGACAAAGTTGGAGGATCCCTTTGGAAAACATGACAAAATGAGAGGCCATATTCTTGAGTTCGAGATAAAGTCATTACATCAGATGAATTTTGACAACATCTAGTACTTCTTTATGAAGTTCAAGTCCCTCCTCCTTAATCTAAAGGGATGTGGAATAGAAAAATCCACTCAAAATAGTCAGTTAATATTTTGTATCTTAGCAAAACTTGGTCCAGATTATGTTGTTTTTATCTCATCATTTCATACAAATAGATTCACTTTAGGAGCATCCTAGAAAATGATGACATCAAATCAGTTTATTGAAGCCTTGACGCATGAGAAATATAATCTCATCAAAATGTGGATAAAAAAGGGACCCAATGTGCATGCACTTGTTGATCATGGAAGTAGAAACACTTCTAGTTAAAATTTCAAGTGAAAAGGAAAAGGAAAGGAACATGTAGAGCCAAAGAAGGAAGGATACCCCAAACCCTTCAATGATTCTTCAAGATCAAAAGGTGAAAAATGAAAGAAACGAAAGACCAAATGTGGCTACTACAAACTTGGTTATCATTCAAAGTTGTTGGCCCTTGACCAAGTTTTGAGGATCCTTGGTCATGTTTGACCTACCTTTGGGACTTCAATAGGTTGTCAAAGGCAGAGTGCAAGTCCAAGAAGAGATCGCAGGATCCCGACCCCTTTTTAGGGATTTTTGTGCTTTGGGCTATGTAACGGGTATGGGAATGTCGACCCATGGGTTTATCCATGTTTAGGCCCTTGTTGCAATGTATAAAGAGAAGGTATTTTCGTACCTTGAGATGTGCTAAGTGCTAAGTGAAAGTGTGAATTGTAGATGCTTCGGGCATGTTGTTTGAGACTTGCAAGGCTAAGTGCAAGTGACTGTAAGAGATTGAGTAAAAGCTTTTTGTTGTAACCTAGCTCAGAGAAGGAGGATATGGTGAGGTGAACACAGATCTCCTGTCCTATGCGGAGTAGGATCTTGTGGTTCTATGCATGTAGAAGATTGACAAAAGATAATAAAGAAGAAGATTTGGTGGAGGTAACCCCAAGCTGGGGGTGAACCACGTATATCTTGTGTTTAGGTTGCTTTGTGTTATATGGTTGTTCTCTTGTTTATGTGATTAAATGCTTAGTGCACTGATATATGCCTAGAATAATCTAATATGATAGATTAGTGTTGAATAATGTGAATGAATGCTACATCTAATTTATGTTGATGTGATTAATGCTTGAATATATTAGCTCTGTGTGAATACTATGATGCTCTATAATTAGGGTTTTATCTATGAAGTGGATATTGGTTAAATACTGATGAAATGTAACTATTAAGTTCTCTATAAAGGTGTTTTAATCACAGATCGATGCCCCAGCTAAGGTTTCATACATCTAAGTCCTGCAACCACCCCTGCCTCTACCTCAGGTGAGACTTCATATTCTTCACAGGTGTTGCCTAAAGGACTGGTAGTTAGGGTTTTGTTGGTGCGCTCTTGAGTGTTGAACCCTGGGTCTGCCCATGTGTCAACAAATGGCTCAATTGTCGGGACCTGAATCTGTGATTGATGGGAACTGAAGAAAACAAAGCTTTGTAAGTAGATCTGTTGCTTTAGTGCACAATATTCTACTTGAATTGTGAAGCTCTGTGCTAAGAAGAAAAGTCAGATATGAAGAAAATAGGTAAGATCTTAAAGCTTTGTGCTTTGGTAAAGGTAAGAACAGTGAAAAGTTTTGATTGAAAAGGTAAGATAAGTGGGAATTTTTGTTTTGAAAGTATGGATCTAGGTATGTTTGATAAAGTTTGTCATAGCTTAAAAACTATGGCACATATAGATGAAATAAGATTTGATATGAGTAGATCTGATGGAAATGATGAAAGATATGTTATTCCTTTGCATAGAAAGAATGTTTAGACTAACAAATGGATGCAGGATCCTAGAAAGAATTTTCTACAGGCTAGTTACTGTGACCTTAGTGTGCACTACAGGAAAGGTTGGGGATCATTCAAAAGAATGACAGGATTAACTATTTTCTATAGTTGCATAAGACGAGGACATCTTGCTAAGGAATTCCCTAGTAAAAGATCTAGTTGTCTTTGTTTCCAACTATGGACCATGAAGTTTTGGATTGCCCTAGAATGATTGCTAAGGTTGAAAGAATGAATATGAGACAACAAAACCCTCAGAAAATTCAAGAAACTAAGACCATGAAAGAATGCCAGAAATAATTAGAGAATGTATTGCTACAAATGAAAGACACTGTGAATGATCATAGAAATATCAACTTATCATAGATGTTCAGAGAAAATGAATGCATAGAAACAAGAATAGGAGACTTCGACATTGACTGTGTTCTGGATGAGGAAACATAGGTGAATATCATGACAGAATGAACTTGTTAAATTTCGGGAAAGCCTTCTATGATTCCTTCATTGGGAGGGATAAGATTATTCAGAAGGAAGTTGATAACCCTATGTGGAAGACATACCCAGATATGTATGAGTGCTCATGGAACTACGACAAAGAAATATATTGAGGTTGTTAAATTCAATGAGAATAGTGCCCCATTTGCTATGTTATTAGGAAAAACTTGGATTGAGAGAAATCATGCCAGAAGAAAAGAAGAGGAAGCCTTAGAACAGAAGAAGAAAGAATTAAAATATTTCATGACTAGGAGGATAGCACACTTGATTGAAGAACAGGAGAACCGATCAAAGTTTTTTAGAACCAGAAACTTGGATGTTGAAGTTGAAAGAACACAAGAAGACTCACAGAATATTAGAGCGCCTACCTAGGACAGAGAAGAAGTATTTCCCTTGAACCTTATGAAAGAATATCAACAGCGCGATGTTACTATGCCAAGAAGAGATAAGAATCAGAATGGGAAGAGGAACCCAATAGCGCATATCTTAGGGAAAAAGAATAAAAATATCAGTAAGAAGAAACAAAAGCTAGAAAAGTTGTAGAATGCTATAGAAGGGACTTCGCAAAAGGAAGGTTTGAAAAACTGGAACTTCTTCGGGGTATCAGAGCAATGCAACATGGCACTTCACCATGACTAAATAAATATAGTTGTTGAAAGAATTATAACCATTAGCCCGATTCCATGAATGGCTAGAACAACAGTTATGACCTGAAAGCTCGCCATCATACTGTTGGGACCATACTGCAATGGATAAAATCACATTGATGAAGGCCTCTCGTTCATTGGAGAGATCAGTTACATCGTGTCTACTTATTTTGTCGATTGTTTCACTAAGAACACTTTTGAAAATTGTATCCAAGCCAACCCATTAATAACGCACTATATTTATTGAGATCAACACCTATTCTATTACTTTGAGCACTAATTCATCCACCTGAGTTATCCGATCTAAGAGTGCAATTCGAACGAGCTCAGTGCCATAGAGAAAATCATCGAAGAATTTCTAATCGACCTTATGGCTTAGAAGGTGATGTTTGTTGGAGTTCAAGCCTCATCGAAGAGAGGAGTGCAATCCTCTCTGTCGACTGCTCATGGATCCAGACCATATCGACCTACAGCAAAGAAAAGAACCAAGAATCGAGATGACTTGGCGAACGTGAAGTTAATCCCAAATATCCTACCCGACTACATCCCACCTTTGGATGGTGTGGTGAGTCATGACATTGTCCTAAGAGACTTTGATTACGCCATGGTTACTGTGTACCTCCCAAAGGGGATACGTGTAGTAAGAATGCAACAGGATAAGATTGCAACGTTGAAGTTCAACAACTTCAACCTAGGGGACTGAAAGAACTATAGCATGCTATCTCCTTACAAGTATTTGACCAGGATGAAGGGGAAGAAATTGAAAATAATCCCCCAACTGTGGACTATGAACCTCTCGCAGTCCACCCTCTTGAATGCGATGAATATTCCACACTTTGGAAGGCACCAAGAGGTTAACGTGTGCGTTAATCTCTTGCTATCATGTTACCATGGTGGATATATATGGCTATATAGACACATCACATTCAATCTGACGTCAATCCATAGGATCAATGGATTGAGAATGCAAGGACCTAACCCACAGGACTTATACCCAGGGAAGGCTACAGATCGCGCACTAGCACAGAGGATCAACGACACATATGGTGATGTAGAAAAGGGGATGTGAGGCTACAAGGTAGCTTCCATCCATAATGGCGCGGTGCACTTGGCCTACCATCTGATCGCAGGAAAGATCGTGAGAGATAAATAACCTACAAAGGTCACAGGATTCTTTGTTGACCTCATTGGGAAATGTGTAGAAGGTCTCCAAATGAACTAGGTGAAGTACCTAGTCAACCAGCTGGAACTGTATTTCTGTGAAGCTCAAGATCAGGGCTATGAGTTCCACTTTAGCTGGCTCCTTATCCTGATAGCATTTACTACTTGGGAGATGATGGAAGGTGCGACCTTCTTAGACAGTGAGCCATTTGAACCACTCGCTACAAAGTTCACCACAATCTCGTACTCGAGCGATATGTGAAAACAATGGAAATCGAACGCAATATTCCATAGATACTATGTGCAATTGAAGAGGGCCATCGAAGTTGTCCCTTGCATGATGCCAAACACCTTGCACCAGTTCAGACCTCTCATGAAGTTCCACTCATATCGACACTTCATTTATATCACTACGCAAGAAGACGAGCATAAAGAAGAACTTTAGTCATACTATAAGCTCACAGAGGAGAACATAGAGGAGATAACCAAGAACTGGTCTATAGAGATCGTTATCCCTACTGACCCTGCATAAATTTATGATCCTAAACTAATTGGTAGCTTGGAGGCTACTCACAAAGAACATGACACACCCAGAATCAGCAGAAGGATGAATACCGAAGAAGTAAAAAACTTGAGCATCATATCAAATGAAACTGCTTTAGTGTCGCCTGGACGAGGAGGTGATGACGAAGTAGATAGAGAAGAGAAACATGGCCATGAATATCAACAAAATAAAGGAGAAGTAACACTTCCTAGGGATCCTGTTGATGAGGTTGATCCCTCGAAGAAAAGAAAGGTTTCCCCCATGAAACCTACGTCACGGAAGAATTCAAGATTGAGAAAAACCATGATGTGAACCGTCCTCATGGTCGATGACTTCGAATTCATCATCATTGTTGTAGAATATGCCTCGCAGGATGTCTTGCAGAAACATGAAGCCAAGAAGGAAGAGATGTACGATAGAATCGAGGTTGAACTCAGAGGGGTATAATAAGACCTTCAATCCAGCTGCATAGTATCCACTATGCCCCCACCCTCAGAAGTACCATAGTTGGGAGATGATCCTACGCAACTCCATAGACTAGTTGATGTGACCGAAGCTCAGCTTCATCATGCATAGGAAGAAACAAAATATGCCACAAAGTCCCTAAAGAAAGTGAAAATAGTAGCCATAGAGCACCATCAATTTCCACAGCAGGAGAAGGTTCCTCTCCAAACAAAGTTTGAAGAGGAGAAATCCCAAATTCAGTAAGATCAAGAGAAATTGCTCGTAGACAGTTTGGAGTCAAAGAAGCAGTACACATCAAAATTACTTACTTCAATAGTGTTGCAAGTGTCATCATTACAAGTGTCGAATCTTGACCACAAGTATCATAAGTGTCACAAACATCATACTTCCATCTTGTATTGTCATGCCTCTAATGACATCACAGGGACACTTAAGACTGGTTTTAGGAAGAGAAATCATTTGATGAAAAGTACAAAGAATTTTCCACGAAGAAAACCACTTAAAAATGATCTTTGGAAGGCATCACTCCCTTACCCACTGTCAAGGAGTGTCAGGGCTCCCTAGCCTCTTTTGGGGGAGCCTTGCAGCACCTTGTACACCCTTCTAGGGGAGCTCTAGGATTTTCTGAAGGAATTTTGGGCAGCGCTCCCCTACCCACTGTCAGGGAGTGCTAGTGTTGCCTAGCCTTCTTTGGGGGAGCATTGCAACACTCTATGCACCCTTTTGGGGGAGTGCTACCCTTTTTTGAGCGATTTTTTGGATTGTTGAGAGAAATTAGGGAAGACTACCTTCCTATATGGAGTTGGTTGTATTTGGATCTGAGGTCAAGGCTCAATCTTAGGGAATGTCCACAACTAAAGGAGAAGAATCCTAAACTTATCCCAAGAATCTCTTAAGTGGTTAGGCCTCTCCAACAGGGATGATTTTAAGAATGGAAATTTATATTAAAATGTAGAAACATGGGCTAATCTTACTAGTCCTTAATATGAAAAATGTAAAATGTTTGGCGATAGTTTTGTAAAAAAAATTCAAATTTCTAAGGACTTGATGTAGTTTATATAAAATTTTGGCGAATTTTAAGGTAAAATAAGTTTATTCTATGGAATTTGGGAGAATCGTTTTTAGAAAAAATGGAAATTAGCGAATCCTTTTTTAGGAAAAACCATGAAAAATTAGCCCATTTGCGAAATTTAGCCCCTAAAATCATCTATTCTCTCCAAGCCTATATAAGGAGGCCCTCTCATGGTAAACACATATGGAGACATTGTAAAACATCAAAATTATCATCTTATAAGGGAGATATCATTGAAGCATCATCATTCTGTGTGTGGATTATTTGAGAAAGGGTCTGGACAAAGAGAGCTCGGCGAAGATGTTGCACCTACATCTATGGTTGTAATCATTTCAGTTTGTTTTCATTAACATAAATCTATGCTTGGCCTGTTTTCTTTAACGTTTGTGTACATTTCATGAACTTGTTTCTTTTATACATCCATTATAAATCTAATCATGGTAGAGTAGGATGTATGTTTCATTGATGTTTCTCATTGTATTACAGGACCTTATGAAGAACTTGGAGATCAAGATCAGCCTGGATTGAGCAAGGAAAAACCTTGGTAAAAGGTATTTACCCTTCTTCCTTCTTCTTCTTTGACTAGTTTAGCTTCATGAAAAAGAATGTCATTGTCGACAATAGAACTTTTATGTCTTGGTCTTAGGAGTATAGAGCCCAAGAGAGAATCCATTTGTCTGAAGGGGGATTTCTCTGTAACAGAAATTGGCGACTTCACTTGGGAGAAACTTTGATTTTTTATTCCTTTCCTAGGTCTTGTTTTGGCCTTTTCTCATTTTTTAATATCATGCATGTTGTTTCTATGATCCTTATATGTGTTGTTGGCTCTTAGATTCATATTACACACTGCATTTTTTCATTTTTTCATAGTTTTTTATAATTTCTGGGCAAAATTTTGAGTTTTGAGAGGCTAGCACTCCCCTACCTTTAATACCAAGGTGTTGGCACTCCCTGGAAAGATCCCACAGAGTGTTGCAATGCTTTGGTACTCTTGACACCAGAGCGTTGCCCCTTTTTCTGCAAAAATCTTCTTGGGAGTAGTTTTTCTTAGTCTTCTTTTTGCTGATTCATCTGCTCAGGGTTTATGCTATCTTAGGGTGTCCTTGCTTAGCCTCAAATTATTTGATTTCTAAGGATTAATGATGTTTTGTTTGTATTTTTGACATCTATTTTCCTTTCTTTGAGTCACTCTTCTTCCTTGAGATTTGGAGTCGATCTACTGCTTTCTCACTTATCTGATTGGTTGAAAGTTGTTGTAAGGAAATTCAAAGATCTTTTCACTATTTCATTTTGATCTTTGAGGTCTTTTCTCCAAGAATTTCCTCCTGTCTGGATTTGGTTTTCTTTTTTCTTGTTTGATCACAATGAGGGTGTGTTTTTTTATGTGAAGTTTTCTTCCGGGTTGCTTAAATCTCACATATCTTGAAGTTTGATTAACATAGGAAGCTTTACATCAAACTGATTATCAGTCACATATAAACATTTTAGCATTGTATCAAATTATTGATTGAGGACTATTGCATGAGGTCATTCCATCTTAGTGTTTGAAAGTGAAAGGAAAATCCTTCTCCTTCCCTTAAATAGACATTCATTGAAAGAAAATAATGCTTATCATTTCTTATGCATGTTTTGGGAATTGAGCCATGATATCATTAGTTTTCACTCTCATACACCTCTAAGTAAATAACAACCTTAAAGTCAAGCACTTAACTAAAATTCATCAGACATTTTTACATTTTCTATTAGCAAACCTACATTAGATTAAGGTGTAGGGCTTTGGAATAGGTTGAAAGGATACATTTCCAAAGATTTCAAACAAACATTAGCATATTGCGATAGGGAGAGAAAATCCAATGTTGTATGGGATTTCTGGGATCCCCCTCTCACACAAGTGTTATGCACAAGGTTGCGTTCAAGAGAGTTATGGAGATTATCCCTCTGTGGTTCAACCATTTGTAGTAGTCAGATTGTATATTGGGGGTTCTTCTTAAGGTTCAACTATCTTCATTTGGTCTCAGTGCTTCGTGAATTCTGAATCCGTTCGGGGTCCTTTGGAGTTCTATCGGTCCATTTTTCCTTAGTTCTCTCGAAGGATTTCAGACTTGTTATCCTTCCCATACGTTTAGACTGGACTGTCGACTGTACCCACCCAGGGGCTGATTGCGATTTGGTGACCTTAGTAGCCATAATATTCAGTTTCTTACATGAGGTGATGGTGAAGGGAAGTCTCACTGTCCCTGGAACAGACATTGGTCAAACTCACTCGGGCTCCTTGGAGGGTAAATCAACATTTACTGCGTGGAATATTGCACCAAGGTGTAAGTCCATTAAGCAGGTCGCCAACATAACTGATCCACCCACTCTATCCTTGCCCCTTCCTATATTGATCTTGCGATGTTGGATTTCATCACTAACTAGTGGTTTCATTGTGGGAAGTTTTGTTTGATTGTTTTCTTTTAGATTCATAGTGTGTGTTGTTTTTTTACTTAGTGGACCTTAGGTTGAGTCAGTTTTAATGGAATTGATTCCTGGGAGTACCAATGGAGGAACCCATTGTCCCGGGGAAACTTTCACCTTTCCTTCTTTTGTAAACTTTGGTCCTCCATATATTGCCACATCGAGTCTTCCAGGACTCACCATTGGATTACCGGTTTGGTTTTTCCCCACTCTGGTGATCTTGAATCCTCCCAGTGCTTCAACTGCACCTAATACTTCAGATGTTAGTGCACCACCCACACATCAACCTCATGTCGACTTTTCACCTTCTTCACCCATTAATTCTCCTTCCTTTTCTCCTTCTTCGCCTAGTGAAAGCTCTAAAGCAGGTAGCCAGGTTGATCATAAGAAAAATAAATAGAAAGAGAATATGAAGAAGAACCCAAAAAGGAACAAGCCTCAAACTACATCAGATGTTGGATCTAAGCAACCAACTATTGTTAATAGAACTAGG
The DNA here is from genome assembly GCA_000966675.3 of Picea glauca. Taxonomy (NCBI): domain Eukaryota; kingdom Viridiplantae; phylum Streptophyta; class Pinopsida; order Pinales; family Pinaceae; genus Picea; species Picea glauca. The sequence continues at coordinate 473,321 of JZKD02S1607681.1, read as the reverse complement.
AGTGTTGATGAGGTCAACAAGATTAAAATGAAGAATATGAAACCCAAATTCCCTTGCAGTCTTTGTAAGGGTGACCACTTTCTGAGGTATTTTCGTGGTCTTCCCAAGGTCTTTGAAATGCTCCACGTCATCAAAATCTGCTGGACATGCTGGTGATGCCCCATCAACTAGTGACATTAAGGTTGGTAATAATAAGACAACTGTCAAATTTCCTTGTATGTTATGCGAAGGTGATCATTATTTTCATCGTTGTCCTCGTATGGATGAGGATTTTTTTCTTTCGAAAAATATTCAACTTCCAATCGATTATCATAATATTTCTCCCAACCCATCATTAGTTGATGGACTGGTCAATTCAATTCCATCCCCGGTCAATCTAGTTGATCCGGTGGTCAATCTAGTTTCATCCTCGGTTGAACCACTAACCAAAGTAGTTGATCCAGTACCATCATCAATAAACCCCACTTTTCATATGAAAAGTGAAACCCAAGTGACTGATCTAGTCCCGTCATTGTTCAGTCCCACCCTTCATCTAAAGAGTGCCTATGTGGTCAATCCCACTCCTCCTATGATCAGTGCCAAAGTAGTTTCTTTGGTCCGATTGATCATGTCATCAATATGGTCACGTCCTTAGTTGAACTAGTTGACAAAGTGGTTGATCTGATCCCATCTTCAGACGATCTCGCTCTCCCATTAGAGAGTGAAACCCAAATGGTCGATCTGTTTCCACCTATCAACCCCATTATCCCCTTTGAGAAAGAAACCCAAGTTATCGATTTGATGTCATTATACATCGATCTGACTCTCCCATTAGAGAGTAAACCTAATTCTGCCCATGTTTTTCTCATTGATACAGAATCTACCATGTCGAGGGGAATTCCTCCTTCTCCTGCAAAAACCCCTCCAAGTAATGAGGCTATCCTTTTTGATTGGGGTGTGCTAAGTGGACCTTGTCTTCCCTCTCACATTCCTTTCAATATTACAGTACAGGTTTGTGGTCGATCTGTTCCTCATGCGTTGATAGATGAAGGTTCATCCATTAGTATTTTATCCTCTATTGCTTGGAAAGATTTGGGTTATCCTCAGCTTGTGTCGGATACCTAGACTCTGTCCTCTTTTAACAAAAGAACCAGTCACCCTTTAGAAATCCTTCCTTGGTTTCCTGTAAATTTGGGAGGGAAAACTGTCTTTATTGATGTTATGGTAGTCCAGGACCCCTTGGATTTCGATTTACTCCTTGGGAGAGATAATGTCTATGCCATGAAAGATATTGTGTCCACTCTCCTTCGTGTGATATATTTCCCTCATGATGGAAGAATAGTGACAATTGATCAACTTTCATTCATCAGTCTTGACTAGATTACCTCCCTCAATGGTTCTTATATGCAAACAGTATCGTTCCTACCACATGTTAATTATGTGGCCTTGTCTCCCATGACTTCAAATTTCTATGAATTCGATCCAGTAGTTGACATGGTGATCTCTTCGGTAGGGCTATTGGAGCGTGATCTCCTTACCCTTGTTGCGACCCTCGACATGTGTTCCTTCTGCAACATTCTTCTTCCATCCAATGAAGATCTCTTGGAAGCCATGACCGAGTTTTTTCCATTGGCATGGTGTCCTTCCATAGATTTATCTTCTTGGAAGCCATGATTGAGAAAGGTCACAAGCATAGTTTTTCTTCTCTGTGGCAATCTCGTTAAAAAATGAAACAGAAGCTACGAGCATAGTTTTTCTTCTCTGTAACAAGTTCGTTAAAAAATGAAACATAAATCTGGGGGTTGAACCCGAAGCCTTGAACATAGTTCTTTTCCTGTTTCAAGCTCATAAAAAAATGAAATAGTCACCTCTCCTACCAAGTTGAGTCTTTCGCCATATCTTGTAGATTTTGAGTCGAGTCTTTCATTAGGTCTCATATGTGAACCTTCATTTCATCCACCTATATCCTTTTTATACATATAGTACAGAAATTGGTGACAACCTCAAATTTGGTGAATGATTTCAAGCATGGGGGGGGCATGTCTCCAGCATTTGATGATCATTCTAGAGTTAAGACACTAGCTTTCCAAGATGGGGGCATACCGAGCTTAGTCTTTGTTCCTTCTCATGCTTGTAAATACATGAGAATGTAACCGAGTAGAATTTTATCACTTTTGTGGACTTGTAAAGGTTATATGAAAAAGGAACCGCCCGGAGTCTCCTTTAAGCTCTCTTCAGACTCTCTAAACATGAAAATATTGTCGAGTGATATTGCTTCCTTTCACACTCATTAAAATGTTTGAAAGGGAATCTTTCATGTGGTAGTTTATCTCTTTTTCAGCCTCGCGAGACTAAAATTACGAAAAAGGAAAATCCTGGAGTCATCTTTAAGTCATTTTCAGACTCTCTAAATATGAAAAACCACCAATTTTACCTTCTTTGGACTCATTAAACAATCATACATTGAAGGTCCCATACGAGACTGAACCCTTAATTCTTCCAGTTCATTAAACAAAGGAAGAGGGACTTACTGAAGGTGAGTTATATCGAGCATGTGTTGCCCTTCTCGAGCTCGTTAAATCAAAAAGAGGTACTCGTCTATCTAGATGGGGGAAAAAATTGAAGGAAGCAAGCCAAGTCATTTTTTAGAACATTACCAGTAACTCTTATAGTCTCCCTTGAACACGACACTTTTTCTTTGCATAAATTTTAATCCATTGAACCTATGCATTAAACCAATCCTTTGAGTTTCCTTACTCTGTTGGGTCATGCAAAGAAAGTCATAGTTTCCATTGCATTATCAAGTTTTGGTCCATGTCAAGTTTTCTACTGTCATGCCTCAGTGTTCAAGGGAAGTATCTACCTCAAGATTCAACCATCACAAATTCTTGTTTCAATACCCATGTTAGTCCATGTTCATTTGATTTACCAATTTACATCTCTGTGTCATTTTTATGTCGTTGATGGGGGATACATCAAGGCCCTCCTTCGACGAGTCTATTCTCGTCAACTTTAACACATTATCCAGGAACTAGACTTAGAAACCAGTTAGTACCTTGGGACCTGCGTGCCTCAATTGCAGGCCTCCTCACATCTGAAAATGGGTTTACATTATTGACCTCTGATCAAATGATTCCATGGATGTTCGAATTTAGCTCATCCATTCACATTCATTGGAATGTACTAGAGTACCCTGGGATTCATTAACATCAATGGTGATTTCCTCGTGCTTTTTAACATTTTACCTCATTGACTGGTAATCAAGTGGTTTCTTCCATGTTCGACATCACGACATCTATTCACATGGTTATATTCATACTACATCGAGATCGGTAAGAAGACCCTGGGTTGAGTCATCACTCTTATATGTACTTTGCCCAGGTTGCGACGGAGTTTCTTTTGAACATTGACACATATACTGTTACATAGATCCACTTTGTATTGGTCTATGGCTATGTCTTAGCGTCTCATAGATCTATTGTGTATTCTTCATGGATATGATTAGTTCATGTCATGGAAGTATAGATCCACATTGTATCTTTGTTTGCTATAACTTTTTGTTAATAAAATTATGGATCCGCGGTGTATTTTATGGCGGCCATACCTTGCAAGTCTTTATCACCCAAGCATAGGTATGTCTGCCTTGGGTTTGAAACATGTCATAATATTTGTTTTATGGTTGTGTGCAGCTTCTACTAGGTTCTTCGAGTCCATACCCTTGCCTGAAAAAATCTATAAAGTACTTGAGTCAATAGTTTCCATCTTATGACTTTGCACTTTGGGGGACAATCTGTTACACATCAAAATTACTCACTTCAATAGTGTTGCAAGTTTCATCATTACAAGTTTCACAAGTGTCACATATTGACCACAAGTCTTGTAAGTGTCACAAACATCGTACTACCATCTCACCAATGTCGTGCCTATAACGACATCACAGGGACACTTAAGACACCCTTGATGAATGATTTTAGGAAGAGAAATCATTTGATGAAAAGTACAAAGCATTTTCCTTGAAGAAGACCACTTAAAAATTATTTTTGGAAGGCAACACTCCCCTACCCACTGTCAGGGAGTACCAGCGCTCCCTAGCCTCCTTTGGGGGAGCATTGCAGCACCCTATACACCCTTCTAGGGGAGAGATAGGATTTTCTGAAGGAATTTTGGGCAGGGCTCTTATACCCACTATCAGGGAGTGTCAGTGCTCCCTAGCCTTCTTTAGGGGAGCGTTGCAATGCTTTGTGCACCCTTTTGGGGGAGCGTTGGCATTTTTTGAGCAATCTTTTGGATTGTTGAGAGAAATCAGGGAAGAATCCCTTCATTTCTAGAGTTGGTTGGATTCGGATCTGAGGTCAAGGCTCGATATTAGGGAAGATCCACAACTAAAGGAGAAGAATCCTCAACTTATCTCAATAATATCTTAAGTGGTTAGGCCTCTCCAAGCCTATATAAGGAGGCCCTCTCATGGTAAAATCATATGAAGACACTGTAAAGAATCAAACTTATGATCTGATAAGGGACATATCATTGAAGCATCATCATTCTGTGTGTGGATTATTTAAGCAAGGGTCTTGACAAAGAGGGATTGGTGAATTTGTTGCACCTACATATATGGATGTAAGCATTTCACTTTGTTTTTATTAATATAAATCTATGCTTGGCCTGTTTCCTTTAAAGTTTGTGTACATTTCATGAACTTGTTTCTTTTATAGATCCATTATGAAGCTAATAATTGTAGAGTAGGAAGTATGTTTCATTGTTGTTGCTCATTGTATTGCAAGACCTTATGAAGAACTTGGAGATCAAGATCAGACTAGATCGAGCAAGGACAAACGTTGGTAAAAGGTATTTACCCTTCTTCCTTCTTCTTCTTTGAATAGTTTAGCTTCATGAAAAGGAATCTCACTGTCCACAATAGAACTTTTCTATCTTTGTCTTAGGAGTCTAGAACCCAAGAAAGAATCTAGTTTTCTGTAGGGGGATTTCTCTGTAACAACAGTCGGCAGAGCACTTTGCTCTTTGACAAGCTTAGAGAAAAAAGTGGATGAACCAGTAGAGCATCAAGTAGCACAACTTGCAGAAGCTATCCAACAGATTCAACAGAGAATCGTAGATCCGGAGATATGAATAGTGCCCAACACTCCGTAGGAGTACGAGATCAAAGAGAAGCAACTGCTCGAAGCACAGTTGAGAGAATCAAGGCCCTCACCATGGAATGAAAATAGCTAAGTGATCACAGTGCCCAGACTTATGAGAGACTCACTGAGGATCCTGAATTGAAGGCACTGGAGTCACGACTCCAGGAGGCAAAGAAGCAAGTATAAATAATACATGCATAGTTGAAGCCCCTCTCAGTAGTCGAGAGGATGAAGCGATCCTACGAACAATGCACTACTCAACAGTAGGTCCACACCATTCAGAGCAAAGTCATGTAAGTGACTCAGAGAATCCAACCAATTCAGGATGAGGCTTGCCAACTATTTACAGATATTGAAGGTCGAGGAGAAGAACTCGAGCAAGTCATCACTGCAGTTGAACAATGTTTGGAGGGAAATTTCAACAAAGTAGTTAACCAAGCGTTCATCGAGTATGAGGCCTTGGTGCAAAAACAAGTCAAAGAAGCTCAAGCCAAGCTCGAGGATTTTGAAGCAGAGCTACATAGTGACTTGGGATGAGTCACAGGTGAGTGTTGGGGGCATGTTGGCCCTTGACCAAGTTTTGAGGATCCTTGGTCATGTTTGACCTACTTTTGGGACTTCGACAGATTGTTGAAGGCAGAGCACAAGTCGAAGCAGATATCATGGGATCCCAACCCCTTTTTAAGGATTTTTGGGTTTTGGGATAGGTAACAGGTATGGGAATGTCAGCCCATGGGTTTACCCATGTTTAGGCCCTTGTTGCAATGTATAAAGAGAAGGTATTTTGGTACCTTTCTAAGTGATAAATTCTAAGTGCAAGTGTGGATTGTAGATGGTTCATGCATGTTGTGTGATACTTGCAAGGCTAAGTGAAAGTGACTATAAGAGATTCAGTAAAATCTTTGTGCTGTAACCTAGCTCGGGGAAGGAGGATCTGGCGAGGTACAGGTAGATCTCTTGTCCTACGCAGAATAGGTTCTTGTGGCCCTGTGCATGTAGAAGATTGAAAAAATATAATAAAGAAGAAGAGTTGGTGGACATAGCCCTAGGCTGGGGGTGAACCACATATATCATGTGTTGTGTTTTATTTGTGATTTATAGGTGTTCTCTTGTTTATGTGATTAAATTCTTAGTGTACTGATATATGCATAGAAGAATCTAATATGATAGCTTAGTGTCGAATAATGTGAATGAATTCTAGATCTAATTTATGTTGATGTTATTAGTGCTTGAATATATTGGATCTGTGTGAATACTGCGATGTTCTGTAATTAGGTTTTTATCTGTGAAGTAGATACTGGTTAAATATTGATGAAATGTAACTGCTAAGTTCTCTGTAAACGTGTTTTAATCACATATCGATGTCCCATCTAAGGTTGTAGACATATGAGTTTTGCAACCATCCCTGCCTCTACCTCAAGTGAGGCTTCATCTGCTTCGCAAGTGTTGCCAAAAGGGTCGGTAGTTAGGGTTTTGTTGGTGCACTCTTGAGCGTTGAACCCTGGGTCTACCCCTGTTCCAATAGAAGTACTCATGCATGAAGAGGAAAATTGATCAGATGGCACATATTCTTCAAAAGAACACCCTTGGGGATCACATTCTTGAAGATTCCAAGAAGAAGACGAAATATCTAACCAGACGAGGTAACTCTCATGCACCGATTTCCATTAAATTTTCTCCTAATTCATGGATCTTAGATTCAAGTGCATCCAACCATATGGTAGCAACAAATAATTTCCTATCTTTTATTTAAGCATGCACAGGTCCTCCCATCCTCATAGGAGATGATACCCCAGTTAACGTCATTGGCTAAGGCATAGTAGAATTCCCACAAGGAATTTTTGAGAACATATTGCATGTTCAAAAAACCTATGTGAATCTACTCTCTGTTTATTATATAACACTTTTTGGTACAGGAAAAAGGGTGGAATTCACACCAGATTCTATAACCACATCTAATATGTGTGATAAATCCATGATCATTGTTGTTAAGGTAAACCAACAATCACATTTGTATACTTTTAGTAAATTCATTTCTAAATATGATTGTTCTTTACTACTGACACATGTTGATGATACTAGTAGATTATGGCATGAGAGATTTAGCCATTTGAATCTCAAGTACATGTAGAAACTATCCAACTAGATATGGTCATCGACTTTCCCAACATACACTTTTCAAAAGGTGTTTGTCAAATATGCATTCTTGTGAAACATCCTCAAGAGGAATATGATAAAGGGAAGGCCTAGAGGACCTCCTCTCCTTTGGCTCTCATCCACAATTATCTAAGGGGACCCTTTCCTCATTCGTCCATCCGAAAATAAAGGTACATGCTTAAATTTATTGATGATTTCTCATGATACACTAGGGTGTATTTTCTTAAGAAGAATTATGAGGTTTTTTAGCATCTCAAAGACTTCAAAGCACATGGATAGACTTAGTTTGAGAGAAATATAAAAATCTTTTCCATAGATAATGGTGGGGAATATGTGAACCAATATGTCCAAAATATCTATTCAGAGGAAGGTATACAGTTGCAACACATAGTATCTTACATTTTGTAGAAGAACAAAGTAGCCGAGAGGAAGAACATATTCCTCAAGGAGATGGACACTTGCATGTTGCATCCAATATATCTAGTAATGTTCGGGGGGGTGTTGGAGAGATTACACACTCACCTAGGTAATTAATTTCCTAGGGTTGGCAGTACAATGTTGAGAACGCTTCCTTAGATGAGAATATTATCTATAGAGAATATTTCCCTACAAAATGTGACACTTCTTTTCAGTTCAGAGTTAGTTACACTCAATTAGACTAGTGGAAGTCACTCATGCATAGAAAGCTCAATTTTATCACCAACAGTTTCATGTCTTTCTCTCTCTTCCTCATCTGTGACTCAGTTAATTGATGATTGCATGGATAATTTAACTAGGACTACTTCTATTTATGTCAAAGAGTGTATATATATCTCTAGATTAGTACTATGTGTTACAAGGGAAAGACTTTATATGGCCAAAGGTAAACCACAACAGATAGGTATGACTGCAGAAATCAACTCAATTCCAACATGTGATATATAAAATAATGTGAAATACAAGGAAGAAGCCTACCCCGATCCAATCATTTGATGTTGTTCCACCATTGAGCACTTTGACCCAAAGCTTTGCACCTGTAAGAAGTTCTCAACAAACAAGCGATGCAAGTATATAGTGACAATATATAAAATGAGTTAGCAAATCAGATAGCACAATCCATTAATAAAAATTACAAACATGCCCATGGATAATAATCATATATTTTCAAGATATCGATAGGACATGAAAGGAGTATTTCTGTTAATATTTGATCAACATAAGTATCAACAATATAGACTTCTGTGTCGGCACGGTTCGAAACCAAGAAACCAAGTTCCTTCTAATTGGGTCTCCACCACTTCAATCCTCCACCAAAGGCAAGCTCATAGCAAAGAGGTAATGAGTCCTCTCGACAATAAGGAAAGAGCTTGGGGGTTGAACACTGTGTTCATACTTGAGGGACAAAGGGATGCAGACTCAATATGAAGTAATTTCTCCAGAATAACTTTGCTCTCAAAGTTGAATGTTTTCTCCTCTTTTTCCATAGCTTGAAATTGTGCTCTTATAGCCTCAAGAATGAAACTGAAGGACCGAGTCAGAATGTTTCCAGTATATGGAAGGCCAAAGATTAGATATATTTTGTCGTGACCTGGAAACCCGATCTCATTTTGTATTTTCTGGCATAAATCCAAATATATGCGAGTTGTAGTGGAGCAACAAGGATATACGTATCTTGAAAAGTTGTTAGGGAGCATATATGTGGAAAAATATATATTTTTGGCTCTGGATTTATCAAAAAGGGGTTGATAAGTCTACATAGGGAAATGGAAAAAGACCCTCTGTGAAAGATAGCAATGGTGAAGAAAATATTTCTATAACAGATGCCCCTTAATGTGTGAGATCAGAGGATCATTTGCGATGGCCGAAATACATTATAAATAACCCAGAAGTGGAGCGGTAGATGTTAGAAACATTACTTGTCTTTGGCATCGGGATACGCAGGTTTGTAGGTTTCTTGAGGAGCACCCAAGAGTAGCGCATAAAGGAAGTCCTTTTGGACTTAAAATCAAGTGAGTGGGCAATTCATGCTTCAGCAGAAAGAATTCAGTGACAGAGCCGAACAACGCTTGATGGGTAATTGCAGAGTACCCATGTCACATCAAGAATAGCGCTTAAAGTTTGAAGGAGGTAAATGGTCGGAATCCTTCGGGAGGCACTCGTGAAGTTACGAGGGTCGTTGATCACGATTAGTACAACGCATCAGTTGTTTCGCGAGCTCGGGGTTCGTGAGTCTGAAGGGCGGACCATATCCCTTTGATTGCGCAAAACTCCGAGTTACGAAAGGTGCTCGGAGGAGGTCAACCTCCGCTGACCATTGTGTCTCGGGACTTCGCGAGGGGAGAATCTTCCCCTCACTGTCTTTGAATCCCATCTCAAGGGTTTGGTAGTTGGTAGAAATCTTACCCAAGGTGATCAACCATTGGACTCCCAACACCACATCTGTGTAAGATAGGTCAAC
>JZKD02S1607681.1:446024-463560 GCA_000966675.3 Picea glauca | reverse complement strand
CGCGAGGGGAGAATGCCAAAGTTCAATACTCCAACTCGTGAAGCCGCGAGTTGTGAGAGGTTAAAGATGGGCCCACAGCAGCATCGGGTGAATTTAGGACCGTTAAATTTGAAGGACGCATGGCGCTCAATTGGGTCGTCTTGGCGTTTCGTCTGTCGCAACTCCAAAGTGCAAATGGAAACTTCGTTATGATCCGATGCACGAGATGTCGGGAGAGTCCCAGATCCAGGCCCACAAAGATATCGGGTAAGTTCTAAGCCATCAGATCTAGGCAAACATGTGCTGCCAACTCAAGCTATTTCGGTGTTTTTCTCATCACGATTCTGAGAAGCCTAGATCAACTCCTTCTTATGCGCGAATGCTAAAAGTATTTTGGGGATAGACATAGGGTCACGGCTCGCGGTCATTTGGGGAAGAAAGAAGCTATGCGAGAAGGGGGCCAAAGGCACCGAGTCCAGTCAATGAATGGATCGTTCGATCTCTAGGTACCATCTGATACGATCTTGCTCCCGGCCTTCACCTGAAGTAAATGAAGGCGAGAAGGGGTAGGTGAAACCTCTCCTCATAAATTAAGTGTAAGGTATGGAAGGTCTGGCAAGCGGTCCGCCTGAGAGGGAACTGTGTACCTAGTTCCTCAAGGAAGCCATACCGAAGTCTTCGAAGAGATAGAAAAGTTTGCACATGCTAGCTCGACACTTAATAGCTCAGCTACCCTCCTCCTACAGGGGCCATGCACAATTAAGATGGAGACAGATAGAGAAAAATTGTCTGAATTTGACTGAAAAGACACCAAGCCTTGGGTGTCTGGGCACACCTCTGTTGGGCGAATTTCCCTGAGTATATAGGCTTAGTCTTTGTAATCTTGTAATCTATCGATGGTTGAGTAGAGCTCCCGGGTTGTAAATTTTTAATGAAGCACTATTACTCTGGTTATGAATGGACTTTTGAGACTTCTTTCCTTATGAATACCAATTTCTTTTACGTCTTTGTTATACTGTGTTAGAACATCTCGTAATTGGAGGATCCAATCGAGTTGTAGCTATTATAGGATGATGTATGTTGGATCACTGTAATAGTTACGATGTTTCTAATCAGTTCTTGTGTTTTTCCCAGCACTGAGTGACTTGTAATTGGAGGATCCAGTCAAGTCCCCTTTCAGTTTCGTGAGACCCTGAACCAAGAGGATCTTGTTTTCAGAGTCTTTCTTCTGCAAACTGCTGAAACCCTGCTACCCAAAGCTGTTTGTCCACCCTCCCTATCAAGTCTTGCACCTGCTTGCATTTTAATCAACTCACTGGCTGAAGTTAGGATTCCAGACCTCCTTTGTTCTTTGCGTACCAGATACAGTCCCTGAGTTAGAGCGATGTCTCCTCGAGTCTTTATCTCCATCTGATCATCCCTTTATAAACAAATCGTGACATTAAATTGATGGGTGTCAGGCTCTGCTCCTACAAGCAATCCAGGAGTGACTTCTGATGCTAACATTTCTGGCGCCGTTGCCGAGGAAGAAATTGAATATTTTCCCCAGGATTGAACGAAAACAATCAGTTGATTATGAAGGTGCATCAGATTTCAGAACTATTGAGATTGCTACTGTGAACCTAGTGACTCCATTGTGATGACTCCACTAGAGAAAACCCGCTATTTTAATTGTGGCTTTCAGAGGCAGACACACGCGGTCTCATCCACAACTGCCTCTAGCTACACCTAAAGCTAACTCAGAAGTAGTGCGTAGAAAGGGAAAGAGCTCTACAAAAGAAGTTTCCATCGCTGAAATAGGTAATCCACCATCTCCTTCTGTAAGAACTCCTTTTTCCCCTCCTCAGTCTCCTAATAGACCTCCTTCAGAGGTTTCCCGTTTCCTGAATTTTGGGAGTGTTCCTACTGAGTTTTCCCCTCCTGGTCCCGGACTAGAGGGAGAAATACTTGTCACCCCCCTCTCCTTTGAAGTTTTTTATCGGTGAAGATCTATGATTGTAGAGGATTTTCCCACTCCTACATGAAGAGGAGCACCTGTGGACTTGAGCTCATCAGCCTTCCCTTAAATCCTCTCTTGTTTCCCACTCCACTTCGGGACTCATTCCTAGTAGCCCCTTCGTGAACTCCTTCTCCTCCAAGTTCTCCTCCACCTAATATTCCTATGGCTGGTGCTAATCCCCCTTTGAATAGAATGGACGCCATAGTCTCTGCCAGATATGCTCCCTTAGTTCTTCCCCATCCTATGAATCCCCTCCCTGCTGGGGATTACTTGAAATACATGCCCAAGTTCACTGGGGACAGAGACATACCTGCTGAAGAGCACCTGGCTGCTTTCTACAATTATGCAGACAACCTCAACATTGAAAATGAAGATGTCTGGATGAGAGTCTTTTTCCAGAGCCTTGATGGCAAAGTGAGAAAATGGTTTAGAGGACTGGTCCCCGGATCTATTGCTGGAATTGAAGCCCTGGATAATATTTTCCTGAGGCAGTGGGGAGATAGGAAGGATTACATGTATTACATGACAGAGTTTGAGTCTATAAAGAAAATGGAAGGAAAGTCTATCTCTGACTTCTCCAAAATATTTAATAAGATGTATAAAAAGATTCCTGCAGAGATAAAGCCATCATAATCCTCTGCCCAAATTTCCTATGCTGGTGCATTTGGCCTTGATTTCTGCCTTTTGTTGAGAGAAAGAAGAGCCACCTCCTTAGCCCAAATGAAAGATGCAGCCATAGAAGTGGAATCCAATGTATTAGCAGCTGACACACTAAGGAACAAGGCTAATGTAGACAGGAGAAAGGGAATATCTGAAGCCTCAACCTCTGGCCCATCGGTGCCCCACCCTCAAGTGGATGAGCTGACCAAAATGGTGAAGTCTCTGTCTGCAAAGATGGAGAGGATGAAGGTGGAGGGGAGGCAAGCATACAAGGGCTCTCAAAATGCTGAAAACAAAGGAGGTTTTAGGAGGCCGAACAATTTTACTCCCCCGAATGTGCAAAGAGAGAGGGGAAGAGACAGAGAATACTAGAAAATTCAGGCCCCTTTCCAAAACAATTTTGTGGTCGAGGGGGAAGAAGGGGAATCATATGAGCTTGATCCTAAAATCCGCTGCATTGGAGACACTCCTCCTTTTCCTCATCTCACTCAATCAACATACAAGGAGTCTCTCATGGACAGTCAACTAAATGAACTGAGCAAGGGAGACAAGGCTAGCGGTGGCCGAGGCAGGTATAACCTGAGGTACGACAAAAAGACAGTAGAACCTGATATTCTCGAGCAGTCCACTAGAACAGAGAAACCTGCTAATGAAGTATAGGATAGTCATAGAGGTAAGAAAGCTCAACCCCTCTCTCCCATTGTCCACCATGTCCCTAAAATAAGAGAGATCCCAAAGATTGCATCTTCCTTTAATTTTGAGCATGAGATTCAAAAGATCAGAATCCATGTGCCCCTCATCAAGCTAATTAAACATGGGGAATTTAAAAAATGCTTCTCTGATCTTTTACAATCTGAAGCTTCATGCCTTCCCACAGATTCCATAAACCTCCAATACAAAAAGGCAATAGTTATCTTAGGTCCCATGGTAGAAGATAGAGATGATTCATCCCCTCCATTATACACATCCCTGAACGTACATGATAAAGTGTTGCACAACTTCTTGATGGATTCAGGGGCTTCTCACAACCTCATGCCCAAAACCGTCATGGAAGAGTTGGGATTAGAAGTCACCCGAGATTATTATGACCTCTATTCTTTTGACTCCAGGAGAGTTCAGTGTCTTAGAGTTATTAAAGACCTGGTTGTAACCTTGTTTCAACTACCCATGAAAAGTGTGGTCATGGATATTGTAGTGGCTGATGTCCCCCCCAAATTTGGTATGTTGTTATCAAGATCTTGGATTAAAAGACTGGGGGGAACTTTGCAGATGGACCTTACATATGCTACTATCCCAGTGTTCAGAGGAGAGCATAGAAGACTATACAAATAAGCCCAACTAGCCTATATAATCAGAGATGAAGCCATCCCTACCAATCATCCCATCTTTGCCTTGGACACTGATTTAGGCTCCATTTTACTACATCTCACCCATGCCCCCAACCCTCCTCTCAAACTTATAAAGAAGCCCACTGTTTCCCCTGAATCTCCTCCCTCCATCACCCCAATATGGAAAATGTTTTTTGACAGAGCCTGTTCCCAAGAAGGCGCTGGAGCTGGGGTGGTTTTTGTGTCCCCTGCTCAGGAAACCATATCTCTGTCATACAAATTAGAATTCGAAGCTACCAACAATGTGGCAGAGTATGAAGCTCTTATCCTGGGATTAAGAGCTGCAAGGGAAATGGGAATTCAAGAGTTAGCAGTGTTCAGAGATGCCGAGTTAGTAGTCCAGCAGATCAAAAGCACTTATCAGGCCAAGCATCCTCGACTCAAGAGTTATAGGAATGATGTATGGGATCTAATTGACAGTTTCTTCTCAGCGTTTAACATTTCCTTCGTCTCCAGAGAGGAGAACATAGTGGCAGATTCCTTGGCTACATCAGCAAGAATTTTCAAAGTGCCATTGCCGCCCAAACTGAGGTATGATATAGAAGTAAAATACCGGCCCTCCATACCTGATAACGTCAAACATTGGAAGGTGTTTGAGGATGATCTTGAGATCAAGAAATTCTTGGAGACTATCGAGGAGTTTTCAGAGCTGCATATCGATCAAGATTCTGTCTCTGAAGAAAGGTTGAATGGGGGTGAGTTGCTGAGTAAAATAGCAGAGCATGACATTATTCAGTTTCCTAGCAATTACATTCCAAGGGTACTAGTCCCATTAGAAAGATTGTTTGATGGGAATGATGTGTCCGTAAAGGGGATAATTTCAAGCGATGATGCTAACATAGCTGAGTGCAATATTGGCACACCAAAGGAGCCTAAGTTTGTCAAGCTATCAAAGAGTTTGACCAAGGAGCAGAGGGGTGAATATATTGAGTTGTTGAGGGAGTTTGCTAATGTGTTTGCATGGACCTACGAAGACCTTAAGACGTATGACACATCTATCATTGAGCACAAGATCCCACTCAAAGAAGAGGCTAATCCATTCAAGCAGAAGTTGAGACAGATAAATCCTATGTTGCTACCTGTCATGGAGAAAGAGGTGAAGAAGCTCCTGGATGCCCGAATCATTGTCCCCTTGATATATTCTGATTGGGTGGCCAATTTGGTTCTGGTAAGAAAGAAGAGTGGGGAAATCAGACTCTGTTTTGATTTCAGGAACCTGAACAGAAGCTCAAGGAAAGACAATTATCCCCTGCCCAACATGGAACATATACTGCAGAAGGTCACTGGCGCATCTAGGATATCCATGATCAATGGATTTTCTGGTTACAATTAGATATTAGTCATGCCTGAGGACAGGGAAAAAACAACATTCACCACTCCTTGGGGCACATTCATGTATGCCAAAATGCCTTTCGGACTGATGAACGCAGGAGAAACTTTTCAGTGGGTCATGGACATAGCCTTCATTGGAGAGAAGGACTAGTTTGTGGTAATATATCTAGATGACATCATGGTTTTCTCCAGGACAGATAAGGAACATTGCTGCCACTTGAAGGAGGTTTTCCTGAAGTGTCGAAGGTTTGGCCTATATTTAAACCCCAAGAAATCTTTGTTCGCCATGAAGGAAGGGAAGCTATTAGGCCATATAGTGTGAGCAGAGGGAGTAAGGATTGACCCTAGAAGGGTAGAAGCACTTCAGACCCTGTCACTTCCCAGATCGAAGAAGGAAGTTAAGATCTTTTTGGGAAAGATAAATTTCTTGAGGAGGTTTGTCTCTAATTTTGCTGAGTTGGTGAAATACATCACAACCATGCTCAGGAAAGGAAATGAAGTGAAATGGACTACTGAACCCAGGAAATCTTTTGCCCAAATAAAGAGAGTGCTAACTGAGGAACCTGTGCTAATCAGCCTCGATTATTCTAAAGATTTCCTGATTTTTTTCTTTTGCTTCTCGTGATACAGTAGCAGCAGTCTTGTTGCAGAAAAATGGTCAAGGGTGAGAGAAACCTATTGCCTTCTACAACAAGGCATTGCGAGATGCAGAACTCCGGTATGAGATCATGGATAAGCAGGCCTATGCCCTGGTAAAATATCTCAAAGCTTTCAAAGTCTATGTCTTGCACTCAAAGATCACGGCATATGTTCCTTCAGCCTCTGTGAAGGACATTCTTATACAACCTAACATAGACGGAAGAAGAGGTAAGTGGATCACCAAGATCCTAGAGTTTGATCTGGAAATCAAGACCACCAAGTTGATAAAGGGGCAGGGTTTAGCCAGGTTGCTGGCTGAATCCAATTACAGAGCCTTGGGAATTGACTTCATCAACAAGCAAGCTGAGTCATCCGACAATCATTTCCAGAATGCCCTATCACTAGCAGCATGCGCCTGGTACAAAGATATCTTGTATTTTCTGCAAGAATTGAGGCCTCCCGATGGAATGGAAAAGAGAAAGGCAAGGGCTTTAAAACTCAAGGCAGTAATATATTGCCTCATCGACCAAACTTTATACTGGAAAGACCCTTTAGGGGTATTTTTAAGGTGCCTAGACCCACAAGGAGCCCAGCAGGTCACATTTGATTTCCATAGTGGTATTTGTGGGGGTCATCATTTCTGGAAGACCATAGCCCATAAGATCCTTCGAGCTGGGTATTACCGGCCCACTTTATTCCCTGATGTCTGTAGAGGAATCAGAGCTTGCATCAAATGCCAGAAGTTCTCAGGTAAGAAACAACTTAAATCCCTTCCATTAAAGCATGTAGTGGTTTCAGTACCCTTTCAGTAGTGGGGATTGGACTTCATCGGAGAGATTCATCCTCCCTCAAGTGGCCATCACAGATGGATCCTCACTGCGACAGATTATTTCACCAAGTGGATAGAGGTTGTTCCCACCAGGAGCGCTTCCCACAAGGTAATCATTGGGTTCTTGGAGGACCTCATCACAAGGTTCGGCTGTCCAAATAAGATTGTCACTGATAATGCAACCACTTTTGGGTCTGAACCACTAATCAAGTTCTGTGAATAGTTCGGGATCAAACTGATTCACTCCACCCCATAATATCCACAGGGAAATGGTTTAGCAGAGTCCTCCAACAAAATCCTAATAAGGATAATCAAAAGACTGATGGAAGATAACAAAAGGGCTTGGAACTCAAAGCTAAAATTCGCTTTATGGGATGATCGGGTGAGCACAAAGAGATTTATAGGCACCTCCCCTTTCCATTTAGTATACAGAGCAGAGGTTGTCTTCCCTTCTCAAATGGCCATTCCTGTAGAAAAATTCTTCTAGGATTATCAAGAAGAGCCCAATGACATGATCAGAAGAATTCATCAAATGGTGGAAGTCCAGCAGGTCAGAGAGAAGGTAATGGAAAGAATTCAAGATCATCAGCAGAGGATCAAGCGGATTTTCAATAAGAAAACCAAGAAGGAGGAGTTCCATATAGGAGACCTGGTCCTAAAATGGCACGCTCCTAAGCAAGACAAGGGCAAGCACAACAAGTTTGAAGCCCTCTGGATTGGGCCTTTCAGAATCTCTGAAGTTTTCTCAAATAACACTTACAGGTTACAAGATTTGGAAGGTGAAGAAGTTTTCAACGGCCCAGTAAATGGGCATTTTCTCAAAATATGTTTTTCCTGAGCCTTCCATGGCTCCTGTGTTTTGTAAATATTGATCTTTTTCGTTCTTTGTGTTTATCGTTCTTATTGTTTCGTCTTAGTAAATGACTCCATAACCCAACAACAAGGCACTAGAACTACAAATGAGTCCTTAGAGCATCACAAGGATGACTCTATCCCCCATGGAGCCTAATGTTAGCAACATTACTTGTCTTCGGCATCGGGATACGCAGGTTTGTAGGTTGCTCAAGGAGCACCCAAGAGCGGCACATAAAGGAAGTCCTTTTGGACTTAAAATCAAGTGAGTGGGCATTTCATGCTTCAGTAGAAAGAATTCAGTGACAGAGTCGAACAACACTTGATGGGTAATTGCAGAGTACCTATGTCACGTCAAGAATAGCGCTTAAAGTTTGAAGGAGGTCAATGGTCGGAATCCTTCGGGAGGCACTCGTGAAGTTACGAGGGTCATTGATCGCGATCAGTACAATGTAGCAGTTGTTTTGCAAGCTTGGGGTTTGTGAGTCTGAAGGGCGGACCATATCCCTTTGATTGCACGAAACTCCGAGTTACGAAAGGTGCCCGGAGGAGGTCAACCTCCGCTGACCATCGCGTCTCGGGACTTTGCGAGGGGAGAATGCCAAAGTTCGATACTCCAACTCGTGAAGACACGAGTTGTGAGAGGTTAAAGATGGGCCCACAACAGCGTCGGGTGAATTTAGGACCGTCAAATTTGAAGGATGCATGGCGCTCAATTGGGTCGTCTTGGCGTTTCATTCATCACAACTCCAAAGTGCAAATGGAAACTTTGTTATGATCTGATGCACGAGATGCCGGGAGAGTCCCAGATCCGGGCCCACAAATATATCGGGTAAATTCTAAGCCGTCAGATCTGGGGAAATGCGTGGCACCAAATTAATCTATTTCGATGTTTCTCTCATCGCGATTCTGAGAATCCTGGATCAGCTCCTTCTTATGCGCAAACATCGAAAGAATTTTGGGGATAGACACAGGGTCATGGCCTGCATTCATTTGGGGAAGAAATAAGCTATGTGAGAAGGGGGCCAAAGGTGCCGAGTCTAGTCAACGAATGGATCGTTCGATCTCCAGGTACCATCTGATACGATCTCGCTCCCAACCTTCGACTGAATTAAATGAAGGCGTGAAGGGGTAGGTGAAACCTCTCCTCATAAATTAAGCGTAAGGTATGGAAGGTCTGGCAAGCGGTCCACCCGAGAGGGACCTGTGTACCCTGTTCCTCAAAGAAGCCATACCAAAGTCTTTGAAGAGACAAAAAAGTCTGCACACGCTAGCTTGACACTTAATAGCTTAGCTACCCTCCTCCTGAAGGGGCCATGCGTAATTAAAATGGAGACAGACAGAGAAAAACTGTCCAAATTTGACTGAAAAGACGCCAAGCCTTGGGTGTCTGGGCACGCCTCTGTTGGGAAAATTTCCCTGAGTATATAGGCTCAGTCTTTGTAATCTTGTAATCTATTGATGGTTGAGTAGAGCTCCCAGGTTGTAAAGTTTTAATGAAGCACTTTTACTCTAGTTATGCATGGACTTTTGAGACTTCTTGCCTTATGAATGCCAGTTTCTTTTACGTCTTTGTTATACTATGTTAGAACAGCTTGGAATTGGAGGATCCGATTGAGTTGTAGCTGTTATAGGATGATGTATGTTGGATCACTGTAATAGTTACGATGTTTCTAATCAGTTCTTGTGTTTTTCCCAACGCTGAGTGACTTGGAATTGGAGGATCCATTCAAGTCCCCTTTCAGTTTCGTGAGACCCTGAACCAAGAGGATCTTGTTTTCAAAGTCTTTCTTCTGCAAACCACTGAAACCCTGCTGCCCAAAGTTGTTTTTCCACCCTCCCTATCAAGTCTTCCACCTGCTTGCCTTTTAATCAAATCACTGGCTGAAGTTAGGATTCCAGACCTCCTTTGTTCTTTGCATACCAGATACAGTCCTTGAGTTAGAGCGATGTCTCCTCGAGTCTTTATCTCCATCTGATCATCCCTTTATAAACAAATCGTGACATTAAACTAATGGGTGTCAAGCTCTGCTCCTGCAAGCAATCCTGGAGTGACTTTTGACGCTAACAGTAGAGAACCAGCTGGACAAAGTCAATTGCTCATTACATTATGTACTGACTTTGCATACATGGATGTCAAGAATACAATGTAGATCCATGTGGAAAATATACCAACAAGTGTTCATGACCATGAGTAGGCAAGTATAAATGCGGTTACATTCCAATAATTATCATAGTCATGAACAAGGCCCAATGAAACTAGTCTCAAAATCAATCTGAAAATATATGTATACCATGGAGTACAATCTAATCTCCCATGATCGCTGAAGTCAAATAGGTATTGGTCCAATGAAATGGAAGCAATAGCTCAGGAAAGCTGCGTCCACAAAGTGATGTCTTCAAGTCTTCAATACAATCC
The DNA here is from genome assembly GCA_000966675.3 of Picea glauca. Classification (NCBI taxonomy): domain Eukaryota; kingdom Viridiplantae; phylum Streptophyta; class Pinopsida; order Pinales; family Pinaceae; genus Picea; species Picea glauca. The sequence continues at coordinate 453,463 of JZKD02S1607681.1, read as the reverse complement.
ATCAATGGTGCAAGTCAATATTTCTGAGGAGTGACCGACATAGGTTGATAGACTTCCTTTGAACACGAGCATGATACATACAGTGGACTCTGACACCATAGAATTAATGATGTGAAAACTAGATACAGGAGGCATCCATAATGTTTTCTATAGTGACTGGAAGAATAACTAGTCAGTAGAAAAAATTCTATAACGAGATCAGCTTTATAAGGCCATGCTAAACCCAAAATTATGATGATGCAAGGATTCAATAATTTTGTTCTTTGTTCAAAGGTGACACGACTGCTGCCAATTACAATATAGTACTCCCTTCTCACTCGTCTTTTTTTTTTTTTTCATAACAAGTGAATTCTATGTTATAGAGGAGGGAACGAGTCTCGAAAGTAAGCAAAACTAGTTCCAGCAGTGGAATGTACCTATGCTCAATGCAAGTAAATGCATGTGGGAGATGGACACTCAGGGTGATGTTCCCTCCAGGGTATAGGGTGTCAAATTGTGAAGGATATAATAAAGGCTCTGCTTGGCTGAGGATGAAAACTGCTTGGGCCATGGTTTATAATGCAAAGCGAGAACTGGATAAAGGCTTAATACCGCAAGCAAGGGGATGAGATTCAATCACAATTTAATGCCAAAAAATGTCCTTTTTCATATCTTTTAGTCTACTTGGTGTGAAAAAGGGGTAAACTTGTGCCAAATAGACATCTTTTCAAATCCAATTTATGAGTGAAAAAGACAAGTTCACTCGACGATCTTTTCCATTTTTTATAGCAAGTCAGAAAAGAGATTAACTAAGACTCATGATCTTTCAAATCCAATTTTAACGAGTGTGAAAGGGACAAATCAATCGACGATCTTTTCAATTTTTAATAACGAGTCAGAAAAGAGTTGAACTAAGACTCGTGACCTTTCAAATCCAAATTAACGAGAGTGAAAGGAATAAATCGCTCGACAATCTTTTCACTTTTTGAACGAGTCAGAAAAGGTCTTAACATGGACTCGTTGAGAGATTCTAGGTGGAAAGTCACGGGGGAGGCCAAGGCTCTCGTATGAACCTTCTGTGGAATGTCGGTATCTTACAAAGAACCGACACAAGCTCAAGAAGACCCAAAGCTCTCCAAGTTGAGAAGGGAAAAGTGTTAATGGAGGTTATCATCTCCGTGTTATATCGGATAATGGCTCTTCTTGGAAAAGACATAGGTGGAGGCATTGGATGCCCCACAAGACCATCCCAATTAAAGGGAACCTCATCAAGACTTGGAGGGAGAGAACTCGAGAAGAGTAAAACTCTCTCTTGTTCAGAAGGTGAAGTGCTAGAAATGCTAAGGACATTGCATAGAAGGTATAGAACTAGAACCAGAAGAGTGGGATCGACCAAAAATTTCATTGGCATGATAACTTCCTTACACTTGTAACTCTCCAAGAGAAGAGTGCGGTCGATAAAATGTTGCATTGATACGACCACTTCCTCAACCATTGGTTGAATAGCATGCGAGACAACAAGGTCAAGAGGTTCATCACCCCAAAAAATAGGAGTGTTGTCTGTCGAATATTGCATCGACACGATCGTTGGTTGAGAAAGATGCGAGACAAAAAGGTCAAGAGACGCATCACTCCCAAACATAGGAGAGGTGTCGTTTGAAGATTGCATCGACATGACAACAGGTTGGATGGAATGTGAGACAACAAGGTCAAAGGACGCATCAACCCCTAAAGGAAAATGGGTGTCAGCCGAATATTGCATCAGCATGACTATTGTATCAACCAAAGAAGGAAAAGAGTGTTGTGAAACCATAGATGCCTCAGAACCCAAAGGGGCCTTGGGTGAGCCCCACGCTTCTGGTATCCCAACAGTAATAGGACACAAACAAGTAAGGTGAATTCCTTCACAAGTCCTGCAAAGGAATCTAGGCTTATGTCTGAGACGTCTAGGATTCTCAGTCATATGAATGCCCCCAGCATGACTTGCAGTTGTTGGTGACATGCTCCCAACATGACTTGCAGAGGCTAGTAGAAAATCTCCAACATGATTAACAGAGGTTGGTGATGGATCCCCAACATGAATAACATAGGTTGGTGATGGATGTGCAGTGTGACTAGTAGTGACCAGACATGTGCCCCTAGCATGACTTGCATCGGCTAGTTGCATGTATTCAACATGACTCGCAGAGGTTGTCGACCAATTTCCAACATGACTAGCAGAGGTTGGTGATATAATGCCAGTATGACACGTAGTGACTGGACTTGTGGCAGTAGTGAATTGTGGCCTTTGAGTCGAAGGTCCAAGGAAAGATTGGTTTTGGGAAATTCAAGACCAGGAAGGATCTTGGTTTACACCATGTCTCTATCTAGTAGGATAGTATCCTCCCCCATACTGATTCATAAAGGGTTGTAAGGGCTTCGACACTGAGGAAGCCGCTTGCAAAGAGAAAGCGACATGACAAGGGTTACTCATGTGAGGATATATGTTGCCCCCAAACGAAGGAACTTTGTGAGGGGGGTTTTCTCATACTACTAAAATAACTTCCCCCAAATGAAACACCAGAGGAAATATGGAGGTCGTCCATGGGAAAAGTGTTCGTAGGAACTAACATGGGGGAAGAAGGATAGGTGGATGAAGTGTAATAAGTAGAATGATTGCATAGTTGGGCACTTACTTCTTGCATAGTGGATTTTTAGGAAGGAAGACTCCAAACTCCTACCGTAAGAGGTGTTTGAAGGATATGACTCCCACCAAACGAAGAGGGATAAGAAGGAGGCATCATGCCCCCAGACCCAAATCTTGTATTCACATAAGGAGGCGAGACAGAGAATGGAAAGTGCAAAGACATATCAGACATACCATGAGAAAAATGATTAGAGACCCAAGGCACAGACTGAGTGTTATAATTCTGCATACCATAATAAAAAGTGGATGGATTTGCCCCCATGAATGTCATGGGGGGGTAGTAGTAAATGAGGGAGAAAAAGGAACTCCACTATCCATGAAAAAAGACTCAGCACGAAATCCTATGGTCAACTAATAATTAGAGAGGATACCAAAAAGTCAAATGACCAATATAAATGGGCTAAAGTGGCTAAGTGGCCTCCCTCGCTAAAGAAGGTATGTCTCGTCCAAGAGGGACCTGAGACTCCCTACTAAATTTTGGAGGTAACATAATCAGTTATAAGGGCCCTCATGGGCTTAACAACCAGTTGGTCAGATCCCCCCAGAGAGGTAATCCTCCATAAAGGTTGTGTGTTGTCCAACCCTTATCTAACTTAGGATACAAGAAGAATAACCCTTGCAAGTAACCTATGAGAAACCTAAGTCAAGCAACTAATAAACCACTATATAAATGATGCACAGGTGAACAATTGTAAGTTTGGATTACCGTATGGGCAGGGTAGAAAAGATTGAAACCTTGAAACAATGCCTCTCACAGAGGTATGGATACTAGCAAGATCCCCATTTACGAATAAATCCACAGAAATGTATCTGATGTTAGGTGAGTATCCAGGGGTTATCCCTTCAACAAACTTCACGCGACCTCATGCTTCACTCCAGTGTGAGCGGAGCCTCCTAATTTTACCAATTATACAATGGATTTCTCAAATCCCTATCTCATACACATAAGTTGATTTAATTGCCTTGGAAAAGTTTACTCACAAAATCCTATTCTAAGGCACTAAATCCTAGGCTAGTTTGTGGACCCTAAAAAATAAAATCATGACTAATCAATTTCAGTTTAAAGTGTAAATTTTATTGGTCATGGTTACTCAAAAAGGTATGGAAATGAAACTCATGGTGTTATGACTCTGCATAAAAATTAAAATAGATATAATGCAAAGCCTAACTTTAACTTTTTAGTGAATGATGTGCTAAATAAAAATTGTGCAATCTTCAATTTTAAATCTGCAACTCAAAATTAAAATGCGATCGTTCGCTAAATGTGCTAAGCTAATGATAAAGGTTACAAGACAAAAATACCAACCAATGAAAAATACCTATTTTTTTTTGTATTTTCAATGTACTAAAAAGAAATGCATGGACTAATAAGTAACCTGATATATAAATTCTATTGTGTATAAAAGAAATCACTTGAGCATAATACCAAACAGCTAAGCAGACAACCCAAATACCAAGGACAAATCAAAAACATAAAACAAAGAGAAAGAATACACCCAAAATTTCAACTCCCAACAACCTTCATGTCATCCCAGATAATCTCAACAGGCACTACAGAGACCCAATAAAGCTTAGTAATCCTCAAATCCTACCAAGTAGTCACTAAACCAAGAAAACAAGCAAGGGGAAGTGGTATACACGAATGTTCAGGAGAACATAGCGTATATACTCTTCTTGCAACGAGATAACATGCGTGTATACGTGACTGTTAAGGGAAAAAGGGTGTATATGCTTTAAAACAAGGCCAACCAAGGGTAAAAGGCTGAAAACTCAGACCTAGAGTGAACAAAATCTATCCAGTAGTGATACGAAAAGAAACACAAAAGAAAAAAGAGCAATGTAAGAAGAAAAAGTACTTCAACCCTTAGAAGGAAGATCTTCCCCGAGTGGAGTCGCCAATTCTGTTACAAGGGAAATACTCTCTATAGACAAGGGTAAACCACAACAGACATGTATGACTACAAAAATCAACTCAATTCCAACATGTGCTATATAAACTAATGTGAAATACGAGGAAGAATCCTACCTCGATCCAATCGTTTGATGTCATTCCAGCGTTGAGCACTTTGACCCAAAGCTTTACACCTGCAAGAATTTCTCAACAAACAAGAGATGCAAGTATATAGTGACAATATATAAAATGAGTTAGAACATCAGATAATACAATCCATTAATAAACATTACAAACATGCCCATGGATAATAATCATATATTTGCAAGATATCGATAGGACAGGAAAGGAGTATTTCTATTAATAATCGATCAACAAAAGTATCAACATTACATACTTCTGTGTCGACACGGTTCGAAACCAAGAAACCAAGTTCCTTCTAATTGGTTCTCCACCACTTCAATCCTCCACCAAAGGTAAGCTCATAGAAAAGAGGTAATGAGGTCATCTCGATAATAAGGAAAGAGCTTGGGGGTTGAACACTTTTTTCAGACTTGAGGGGCAAATGGATGTAGACTCAATATGAAGTAATTTCTCCAAAGTAACTTTGCTCTCAAAGTTGAATGCTTTCTCCTCTTTTTCCATAGCTCGAAATTGTGCTCTTATAGCTTCCAGAATGCAACTAAAGGGCTGAGTTGAAATGTTTCTAGTATATGGAAGGCCAAAGATCATAGATCTTTTGTCGTGACATGGAAACTCGACCTCATTTTGTATTGTTTAGCATAAATCCCGATATACATGAGCTGCAGTGGAGCAACAAGCGTATACGCATCTTGCAAAGTAGTTAGGGAGCATATATGTGGAAAAATATATATTTTTGGCTCTGGATTTATCAAAAAAGGGTTGATAAGTTTGCATAGGGAAATGGAAAAAGGCCCTCTGTGCAAGATAGCAATGGTGAGGCAAATATTGCTATAACACTATGCCGACTTTAATTATCCATGTAGAGTATATCATGTTTAATTAATCATTATCTCATTAGTGAATACGATTTGATTAATTTTTCTCTCTCATATGTTCTCTCCTCTAAATTTTCAATCTTTGTACGAATTTTTTTTAGGTATATTCTATGTCGAGGTTTCACCACAATTCTACAACTAAAAGCTTAAGAATGAATTGGAAACACAGGAAATTGTCTCAAAACATGAGCACAATCTCTTTTCATTTTAGAATTGAAATATCAAGAATATATACTTATAAAGAACACAATAATATTCCAGTAATATTGATTCATTTCTATGCCATCTAGACTTAGTTATATATACATTCATTTCACAAGAGAATCTAGGAAAAATAAAAACCAGATCCCCTATGCCAAGCCTTGGATGCATTGATTACAATAATGAAAGATAAAAAAAAATAGAGATAGTTCGATATTCAGGTATTTCTATGACAAAGATAGATCAAGAATAATTTTAGATGATATTCTCATGACATGTTAATGCATGAGAACATCTCCAATCTCAACCATGATCAAATCCTTTGTTGGATGTGTTGTTTCGATAGTGGTTGATTGTAATCTTTGAAAGATAAATAATTCCTACCCCATTTGTCTAGGAATCAATATGATGAACATGGAAGCATGTCAAGGTATCTAAGAGAAGAACTCATGTCCTTGATCCTCTTCTAGAAGCTCGGGTATACACCAAACAATGAGATGAGTTAAAGGATCACCTTGTGAGTTACATGACCTGGACTGGTTAACCATCATTAGCAATAAAATGACTCTTAATCTCCCTAATTCATTAAAAACAATGAAAAAATGTTAATTAACCAACAATATCACCTTTTGATATTTTAAATGACCTTTGCATGGAAAATATTGAAAAAATAGTAATAACGTGGTAAAAAGGAGGGTTATGATAGGTTAAAAAGGGGTAGTTGGAAATGAAATGACATCAAATTAGAAGCTTGACACAAAATCACATAAATGCATCTTTATTCATCATAGTTAGGACACCAAAGAATTCAAGTTTTTTAATTCATCTATTCAAGGAGTGATTATTCGAAGAGATGTTTAGTGTCATGAACCCTCTACACTACTTGACTCGTATGAGCAATGCGTTACTTTGAATTTTCTTATTTTTACATATTTTATTTATATCATGTTTGATGATTCTCATATTGATGAAGATGTTATAATTCATGTTTCTTCTTCAGCCTCCATTGATTGATGTCCATGAATATTCATAAGTTGCTATTATTATACATGATACTAACATATCACTTCTTATTTAGGCAAGGAAGACTATTGAAACTACAAGTTATAATATTGGTTATGTTTTTAACACTCGAAGGGCTCATTCATAACTTTCATTTACATCAAAGGTGTTGGACATAGATGATCATTATACTTATGCAAACTCTAGAGGAAATACTGAGTTGGAAAAGGCTAGGAAAAAGACTATCATTCTATTATAACACTTGGTATTTGGTTCCATTAACTTGTGGAAATAAGATTGTTGGATAAGTTGAAAAGAAAAAGTCTTGGTTAGTAGTCGATGAATTTCCACAAAAGGAATTTATTTACTACACATAAACATTTTCTCTGATTCCTAAAACTAACACCATTCACAATTGTTGTCATTTCTCTCTCTTCTGCTTTTAATTAGGAAATTCATCAAATGGATTTTAAACGAACATTTTTAAATGATGATCTCATTAAACATATATACACCAAGCTTTTGGATTTATCACTTCTAAATATTCAAATATTGTTTGTGATTTAAATACGTCTTTATATGGCCTTAATAGGCACATAGGGCTTGGTATGCAAAGATTTAAACCTTTTATGTGAAGAGTCATTTCAAAAGATGCAATTTT